>JAQQAC010021848.1:2665141-2747147 GCA_029783875.1 Phataginus tricuspis
TTCATCAGGGATATTGGTCTGTAATTTTCTTTTTTAGTGAGGTCTTTGCCCGGTTTTGGTATTAGAGTGATGCTGGATTCATAGAAAGAGTTTGGAAGTATTCCCTCCTCTTCTACTTTTTGGAAAACTTTAAGGAGAACGGGTGTTATTTCTTCTGTATATGTCTGGTAGAATTCAGAGGTGAATCCATCAGGTCCAGGGCTTTTGTTCTTGGGTAGTTTTTTGATTACCGATTCAATTTCGTTGCTGGTGATTGGTCTGTTTAGTTTTTCTGTTTCCTGCTTGGTGAGTCTTGGAAGGCTGTATTTTTCTAAGAAGTTGTCCATTTCTTCTAGGTTTTCCAGCTTGTTAGCATATAGATGCTTGTAATATTCTCTTATAATTCTTTGTATTTCTGTGGGGTCCGTCGTTATTTTTCCTTTCTCATTTGTGATTCTGTTTATGTGGGTAGATTCTCTTTTTCTCTTAATGAGTCTGGCTAGGGGTTTATCTATTTTGTTTATTTTTTCAAAGAACCAGCTTTTGATTTCATTGATTTTTTCTATTGTTTTATTCTTCTCAATTTTATTTATTTCTTCTCTGATCTTTATTATGTCTCTCCTTCTGGTGACTTTGGGCCTCATTTGTTCTTCTTTTTCCAATTTCAATAATTGTGTCTTTAGACTGTTCATTTGGGAATGTTCTTCCTTCTTTAAATGGGCCTGGATTGCAATATACTTTCCTCTTAGAACTGCCTTCACTGTGTCCCATAGAAGTTGTGGCTTTGTGTTGTTGTTGTCATTAGTCTCCATATATTCTTTGATTTCTGTTTTGATTTGGTCGTTAACACATTGATTCATTAGGAGAATGTTGTTAAGTCTCCATGTATTTGTGAACCTTTTTGATTTCTTTCTGAAATTTATTTCTAGTTTTATACCTTTGTTTTCTGAGAAGTTGGTTGGTAGGATTTCAATATTTTTGAATTTACTGAGGTTCTTTTTGTGGTCTAGTATGTGGTCTATTCTGGAAAATGTTCCATGTGCACTTGAGAAGAATGTGTATCCTGCTGCTTTTGGGTGTAGAGTTCTGTAGATGTCTGTTAGGTCCATCTGTTCTAGTGTGTTGTTCAGTGCCTCTGTGTCTTTACTTATCCTCTGCCTGGTTGATCTATCCTTTGGAGTGAGTGGCGTGTTAAAGTCTCCTAGAATAATTGCATTGCTGTCTATTTCTTCCTTCACTTCTGTTAGTATTTGTTTCACATATGCTGATGCTCCTGTGTTGGGTGCATATATATTTATAATGGTTATATCTTCTTGTTGGACTGACCCCTTTATCATTATGTAATGTCCGTCTTTATCTCTTGCTACTTTCTTCGTTTTGAAGTCTATTTTATCTGATACAAGTACTGCAACACCTGCTTTTTTCTCTTTGTTGTTTGCTTGAAATATTTTTTTCCATCCCTTCACTTTTAGTCTGTGTATATCTTTGGATTTGAGGTGAGTCTCTTGTAAGCACCATATAGATGGGTCTTGCTTTTTTATCCACTCTGTTACTCTGTGTCTTTTGATTGGTGCATTCAGTCCATTTACATTTAGGGTGATTATTGATGGATATGTACTTATTGCCATTGCTGGCTTTAGATTCATGGTTACCAAAGGTTCAAGGGTTACTTCTTTACTATCTGAAAATCTAACTTAACTTTCTTGTTAAGTTATTGTGAACGCCGTCTGATGTTTTTTTATCTCTCCCTTCCTATTCTTCCTCCTCCTTTCTTTATATATTAGGTGTTTTATTCTTTGCTTTTAGTTGGTATTTAGATGGTCTGCTTTCTTTGCTATGATTTTATTTTCTCTGGTGACATCTTTTTAGCCTTAGGGGTATTTCCCTCTAGAGCAGTCCGTTTAAGATATCCTGTAGTGGTGGTTTATGAGAGGCAAACTCTCTCAACTTTCTTTTGTCTTTAAATTGTTTAATCCCTCTGTCATATTTAAATGATAATCGTGCTGGATACAATATTCTTGGTTCGAGGCCCTTCTGTTTCATTACGTTAATTATATCATGCCATTCTCTTGTGGCCTGTAAGGTTTCTGTTGAGAAGTCTGATGACAGTCTGATGGGTTTTCCTTTGTAGGTGATCTTTTTTCTCTCTCTAGCTGCCTTTAATACTCTGTGCTTATCTTTGATCTTTGCCATCTTGATTATTATGTGTCTTGGTGTTGTCTTCCTTCGGTCCCTTGTGTTGGGAGATCTGTGGGCTTCCATGGACTGTGAGACTATTTCCTTCCCCAGCGTGGGGAAGTTTTCAGCAATTATTTCTTCAAAGACACTTTGTATCCCTTTTTCTCTCTCTTCTTCCTCTGGTACTCCTATTATGCGAATATTGTTCCGTTTGGATTGGTCACATAGTTCTCTTAATATTCTTTCATTCTTAGAGATCCTTTTATCTCTCTCTGCCTCAGCTTCTTTGTATTCCTGGTCCCTGTCTTGCAATTCCTTGATCGTGTCTTGAACCTGATTCAATCTGCTGTTGAGCCCGTCAATGGCTTGTCTCATTTCTGCATTGTCTTTCCTTACTTCCCTCACTTCCTCCCTCAGCTCTTGCACATTTTTCTGTAGATCCATCAGCATGGCTGACTTTTATTCTGAATTCTTTTTCTGGAAGACTATGCATGTCGATTCCTTCTGATTCTTTCTCTGGGGTGGTGTCTGTCGGAAGCTTTATCTGTATCATATTCTTCTGTCTTCTCATGACTATAGAATTAGTTGTTGGTAGTTGTCACGAATGTCCGCTGGGCTCTTTATGACTTTAAAAAGGAAAGAGAAGAGAGGAGAGAAAAGAAAACAAGAAAACAAAGAGAAGAAAAAAAAATACTTCTACTAATAAAAAAAGTAAAAAGAGAGAGAGAAAAAAGAAAAGAAAAGAAAGAAAAAGAAAAAGCAGCAACATGTAAAAGAAATAAAAAGAAAAAACAAAAAAAATAACAAAAAAAAAACCCACCAAAACGCCCTCCGTGTGTGGTTTCTGTGTGAATGCTGTTGGTGGCGCTATTGCTCCACTATTCCAGAGCCATGACCACATCGCTTCACATGGCTGTTTAAAGCTGTGGCCGGGGTGAGAGTGAATGGGAGGCTGTTGAAAGAGAGGGAAAGAAAAAAAAGGAAAAGAACGGGGAGAAAAAACAATAACGAAAAAGAAAAAAAAAAGCCCCTCGGAGTGGATTCTGAGTGAATGCTGTAGGTGGCGCTGTTGCTCCACTATTCTAGAGCCATGGCCACACTGTTCTGCAGGGCCCTTTATAGCTCTGGCTGTGTTGGGAACGAATGAGAAGCTGTTGATCTCTGTGAGGGTCTTAATAGCAGCCACCCTTTCCCAGTCGCCAGCTGAGGGGTCCAAAGCTCCCCAGGACTCCCAGCGTGCTGGGCTCAGCTTGCGGGACTATCCAGCCCCTCTACTGAGCCCCTGTCTCTTTACGACCGCTGAGAAAGAGCGCGCGCTTTTCTTCCCTTTTTTTTTCCCTTCTTTTTCCTTCCCAGAGCCTGCTGCAGGCAACTTGCATGTTCAGGGCTGGGACCCTGTGCCCTCTGTCTCTCCGATCTCTGCTACACTGCAGGCTGTGTGTTGGCGCTCCCGGCGCAGACTTCAACCTCCTCCCGGCTCTGAATCCTCTCCTCCCGCTGGAGCGCTGGGGGAGAGGAGTGCTCGGTCCCTCCGGGGTCGTGGCTCCGTACCTTACCTGCCTTGCTGTGACTCCCACCGGAGTGCTGGGGTGGAGGAGTGCTCTGGTCTCACTGGGTCATGGCTCTGTCCCGCCTTGCCGGCTGCCGAGTCCTCTCTCCAGAGTGTCTGACCGCCGGACCTCTGGGGGGAAGGAGCGCTCGGTCCTGCCGGGGTCGTGGCTCCGTACCTTACCCGCCTTGCCGGGACTCCCGCCGGAGTGCTGGGGTGATGAAGCACTCTGGTCTCGCTGGGTCATGGCTCCGTATCACTTCACTGGGTGCCGAGTCCCTCTCCGGAGTGTCTGACCGCCGGAGCTCTGTACGCTGTGCACTTTCCTGTGTATTCTGGTCTCTCTTTTAGGGATAGTTGTATTTGCTGTATTTTCGTGAATAAATATAATGTTGGGAGGAATTTTTCTGCTGGTCCACTTACATCGCCATCTTCCCAGAAGTCCCGTCTGCTCATTTTTTAATTGGATTATTTACTTTTTGTTTGTTGAGGTGCATGAGCTCTTTATATATTTTGGATGTCAACCCCTTATCAGATATATCATTTATGAATATATTCTCCCATACTGTAGGATGCCTTTTTGTTCTATTGATGGTGTCCTTTGCTGTACAGCAGCTTTTCAGCTTGATATAGTCCCACTTCTTCATTTTTGCTTTTGTTTCCCTTGCTTGGGGAGATATGTTCATGAAGAAGTTGCTCATGTTGATGTCCAAGAGATTTTTGCCTGTGTTTTTTTCTAACAGTTTTATGGCTTCATGACTTACATTCAGGTCTTCAATCCATTTCGAATTTACTTTTGTGTATGGGGTTAGACAATGATCCAGTTTCATTCTCTTATATGTAGCTGTCCAGTTTTGCCAACACCAGCTGTTGAAGAGTCTGTCATTTCCCCATTGTATATCCATCTTTATTGTATATCAGTGGACTATATATATTTGGGTTACTATCTGGACTATCTATTCTGTTCTACTGGTCTGTAGGTCTGTTCTTGTCCCAGTACCAAATTGTCTTGATTACTGTGGCTTTGTAGTAGAGCTTGAAGTTAGGAAGTGAGATCCCCCCAGCTTTATTTTTCTTCTCAGGATTTCTTTGGCTATTTGGGATCTTTTATGGTTCCATATGAATTTTAGAACTATTTGTTGCAGTTCTTTGAAGAATGCTGTTGGTATTCTGATAGGGATTGCATTGAATCTGTAGATTGCTTTAGGCAGGATGACGATTTTGACAATATTAGTTCTTCCTATCCATGAGCACAGGATGTTTCCATTTATTGGTATCTTCTTTAATTTCTCTCGAGTGTCTTGTAGTTTTGGGTATATAGGTCTTTCACTTCCTTGGTTATTCCTAGGTATTTTATTCTTTTTGATGCAATTGTGAATGGAATTGTTTTCCTGATTTCTCTTTCTGCTAGTTCATCATTAGTGTATTGGAAAGTAACAGATTTCTGTGTATTAATTTTTATGCTGAAACTTTGCTGAATTCAGATATTAGTTATAGTAGTTTTGGAGTGGAGTCTTTAGGGTTTTTTATGTACAGTATCATGTCATCTGCAAATAGTGAGTGACAGTTTGACTTCTTCTTTACCAATCTGGATGCCTTGTGTTTCTTTGTTTTGTCTGATTGTTGTGACTAGGACCTCCAGTACTGTGTTGAATAACAGTGGGGAGAGTGGGCATCCCTGTCTTGTTCCCGATCTTAGGTAAAAAGCTTTCAGCTTCTTGCTGTTAAGTATGATGTTGGCTGTGGGTTTGTCATACATGGCCTTTATTATGTTGAGGTACTTGCCCTGTATACCCATTTTGTTGAGAGTTTTTATCATGAATGGATGTTGAATTTTGTTGAATGCTTTTTCAGCATATATGGAGATGATCATGCGGTTTTTGTTTTTCTTTTTGTTGATGTGGTGGATGATGTTGATGGATTTTCGAGTGTTGTACCATCCTTGCACCCCTGAGGTGAATCCTACTTGATCATGGTGTATGATCCTCTTGATGTATTTTTTAATTCAGTTTGCTAATATTTTGTTGAGTATTTTTGCATCTATGTTAATTAGGGATGTTGGTCTCTGATTTTCTTTTTTTGTGGGGTCTTTGCCTGGTTTTGGTATTAGAGTGTTGCTGGCTTCATAGAATGAGTTTGGAAGTATTCCCTCCTCTTCTATTTTTTTGGAAATCTTTAAGGAGAATGGGTATTATGTCCTTTCTATCTGATAAAATTAGTGGTAAATTCATCTGGCCCAGGGGTTTTGTTCTTGTATAGTTTTTTGAATACTGATTAAATTTCATTGCTGGTAATTGGTCTGTTTAGATTTTCTGTTTCTTTCTTGGTCAGTCTTGGAAGATTGTACTTTTTTGGAAAGTTGTCCATTTCTTCTAGGTTATCCAGCTTGTTAGCATATGGATTTTCATAGTATTCTCTAATAATTCTTTGTATTTCTGTGGTGTCTGTCCTGATTTTTCCTTTCTCATTTCTGATTCTGTTTATGTGTGTATATTCTCTTTTTCTCTTAATGAGTCTGGCTAGGGGTTTATCTATTTTGTTTATTTTCTCAAAGAATCAGCTCCTGCTTTCGTTGATTTTTTCTATTGTTTTATTCTTCTCAATTTTATTTATTTCTTCTCTGATCTTTATTATGTCCCTCCTTCTGCTGACTTTGGGCCTCATTTGTTCTTCTTTTCCCAATTCCAATAATTGTGACTTTAGACTATTCATTTGGGATTGTTCTTCCTTCTTTAAATAGGCTTGGATTGCTATATACTTTCCTCTTAGAAGTGCGTTTGCTGCGTTCCACAGAAGTTGGGGCTTTGTGCTGTTGTTTTCATTTGTTTCCATATATTGCTTCATCTCTGTTTTAATTTGGTCATTGATCCATTGATTATTTAGGAGCATGTTGTTAAGCCTCCATGTGTTTTTGAGCCTTTTTGCTTTCTTTGTACAATTTATTTCTAGTTTTATATGCTTGTGTTCTGAGAAGTTGGTTGGTATATTTCAATCTTTGAATTTACTGAGGCTTTTTTTGTGGCCTAGTATGTGGTCTATTCTGGAAATGTTCCATGAGCACTTGAGAAGAATGTGTATCCTGCTGTTTTTGGGTGTAGAGCTCTGTAGATGTCTGTTAGGTCTATCTGTTCTAGTGCATTATTCAGTGCCTCTGTGTCCTTACCTATTTTCTGTCTGGCTGATCTATCCTTCAGAGTGAGTGGTGTGTTGAAGTCTCCCAAAATAAATGCATTGCATTCTATTTCCCCCTTTAATTCTGTTAGTATTTGTTTCACATATTTTGGTGCTCCTGTGTTGGGTGCATAGATATTTATAATGGTTATATCTCTTGTTGGACTGACCCCTTTATCATTGTGTGATGTCCTTCTTTATATCTTTTTACTTTCTTGTTTTGAAGTCTATTTTGTCTCATACAAGTGCTGAACACCTGCTTTTTTATACCTATTGTTTGCATGAAATAACTTTTTCCATCCCCTCACTTTTAGTTTGTGTATGTCTTTGATTTGATGTGAGTCTCTTGTAGGCAGAATATAGATGGGTCTTGCTTTTTTATCCATTCTATTACTCTGTGTCTTTTGACTGGTGCATTCAGTCCATTTACATTTAGGGTGATTATCAATAGATATGTACTTATTGCATTGCAGGCTTTGGATTTGTGGTTACCAAAGGTTCAAGGGTAGCTTCTTTACTATCTAACCATCTAACTTAACTTTCTTATTAAGCTATTATAAACACAGTCTAATGATTCTTTATTTCTCTCCCTTCTCATTCTTCCTCCTCCATTCTTTATATAATAGGTGTTTTGTTCTGTACTCTTTTGTGTTTCCCTTGACTGCTTTCGTGGATAGTTGATTTTATTTTTTGCCTTTAGTTAGTATTTGGTTGGTCTGCTTTCTTTTCTGTGATTTTATTTTCTCTAGTGACATCTATTTAGCCTTAGGAGTACTTCCATTTAGAGCAGTTCCTTTAAAATATCCTGTAGAGGTGGTTGTGGCAGGCAAATTCCCTCAACTTTTGCATGTCTGGAAATTGTTTAATCCCTCCTTCAAATTTAAATGATAGTCTTGCTGGATATAGTATTCTTGGTTCATGGCCCTTCTGTTTCATTGCATTAAATATATCATGCCATTCTCTTCTGGCCTGTGATGTTTCTGTTGAGAAGTCTGATGATAGCCTGATGGGTTTTCCTTTGTAGATTATCTTTTTTCTCTCTCTGGCTGCCTTTAATGCAATGGCCTTGTCTTTCATCTTTGCCATTTTAATTATTATATGTCTTGGTGTTGCCCTCCTTGGGTCCCTTGTATTGGAAGATCTGTGGGCTTCCATAGTCTAAGAGACTATTTCCTTCCCCAGCTTGGGGAAGTTTTCAGCAATTATTTCTTCAAAGAAATTTTCTATCCCTTTTTCTCTTTCTTCTTCTTCTGGTACCCCTATAATGCGAATATTATCCCATTTGGATTGGTCATTCTTTCATTCTTAGAGATCCTTTTGTCTCTTTCATATCTAGAGGTCTTTTATCTCTCTCTGCATCAGCTTCTCTGTATTCCTGTTCTCTGATTTCTATTCCATTAACGGTCTCTTGCACCTCATCCAGTCTACTCTTAAGTCATTTTAATGATTGTGTCATTTCTGTTATCTCCCTCCAGTCTTAGCTCTTGCATATTTCTCTGCTGGTCCATCAGCATGGTTATGACTTTTTTTTTTTAATTCTTTTTCAGGAAGATTGGGTATATCTCTCTCACCAGGCCCTCTCTCTGGGGTTGTCTGAGTGATTTTTGACTGGACCAGATTCTTCTGCCTTTTCATGGCCATAGAAGTGGTCGCCGGCAGGTGGCACGTGTGTCAGGTGAGAGAACAAAGTCCCTTCCTGCTCGATGGTCACCTTGCCCTTCTCCACTGCCTGTGCCGGTTACCTGCACACCAGGAGCACTCTCTGGGGTTAGGATAATTCCCTGAGCTGCCGTAGGCAGGGCGGCCCTCAGGATAGCCAAGGCACTACAGGGGGTTGCAGGCATGCTGTGTGTGTTCTCCTGTGAGAATAGTGCCCCTTTGTGCCTTCCAGACCTTGCTCCAGTTTCCTTGGTCTGTGCTGGGCAGCTGTGTGCTGGCAGCCACCTCTGGGTCTGGCCCAGTGAGCTGCACACTGGAAGAACACTCTGTGGTTGCTGTGGGCGGGGCTGCTCCCATATGGTCTGCAGCAATGGCCGGTCAGCTGGTTTGCTTGCAGTGCTGTCTGGGGGTAATGAATGGCAGGCTGCTTATTGCCGTGAGAGGCTTCGGGGCTGTGTTGCCACCAGGGGTTAGGGTGCCTGAAGTTCCTTAAGATTCCCAGCCTGCTGGACCGAGTGTGCTGGGATGATTTTGTCCAGCTGTTAACCCCTTGTCCCTTTAAGACTTTTAAAAGTGCCTGCTTTTCTTTTGTCCCAGGGGAGCCCACTATGGGGACCTGCTCTCAGTCTCTGTCTCAGATCCTGCCCTTCCATTTCTCTAATATCCAGTACACCATGTAATGTGTGTCTGTGCTCCAGATGCAGATCACCAGGGCTGGTTATTTAGCAGTCCTGTGCTTCCACTCCCTCCCTGCTCTGATTCTTTTCCTCCCGCCGGTGCGCTGGGGTGGGGGGAGTGCTCGGGTCCCGCCAGGTCATGGCTTTGTATCTTACCCTTTTCGTGAGATGCTGAGTTCTCGCAAATGTAGCTCTAGCCTGGCTGTTGTACTGTATCTTCTGGTCTCTCTTTTAGGAATAGTTATATTTGTTGTTTTTTCAAAAATGTATATGATTTTGGGAGGAGATTTCCACCACTCTATGCATGCTGCCATCTTGAGCCGTCCCTCCTGCATTGCTTCTTATACAGTCTACAGTCCTTAAGTCTTAATCATTAGAATTGACATACAAAATCATTCTAAATTAGTACAACTATATATGAATAAATGGCATCTCCCTTCAATGCAAGTAAAATCACTGCTGGCATAATTATCTCCAATATAGATTTGAAATTTAGGCACAGAAAAAAGACATTTTGCATTCTCAGAAAAGTAGATTTTATAGTGATAAACAACAGTAATAGTCACTATTTACTGAGAGTTACTATGTGCCAGATACTTGGCCGTATGCTTTTCACATGATTTTTTACTTAAGCTTATTTAATGGCATTGTAATGCTGTTTAGAAGTTAGGACATGTTACGTATTTGGAAATGGAATAGAGGCGAAGTAATTGCCCAGTATAACCTTAAATCTGACTAATGTCAGAGCCCTCAAATGATCATTGTGTCCTACTCTTCAAGCCCACCAACAAGGGTCCCTGATTCCTGTGGTACCGCTTTATTTCCTTACATTCTGCTATCTTATGACCACCAAATAATGAGAGCGACTGGGGCATTCAGCATCTGTCAGGAGAAGAGCAGGATATAGTTATTCACTTTTGTTATCTGGATGGAGCCTTGGGTTACTTCTCTTTGTGATCTTATTTGGCACCTCAGAGTTTCCATCTCAGTTCATCTAATGTATTCTTTAAAGGAAAAGAACATAATGGGAAAAAGTATTTCTAAGTTTCTACCAAAAGAAACTGGAAGATTATGTTTTTAATAATCAGAAGGCTTATTTTTAAAGTTTAATCAATCTACAAACTTATAAGTGCATTAATTTTAATTTAAGGAATCCCTGGAATGCTGGATTCTCAAGAGGTAAAGCGCTATCATCCAGAAGCCAGGGGTGACTGCAAGGAACTTAGTGTCTCTGCTATTTTCAACCCTGTTGGACAAGTCCCTTCACCTCTACAGCTTCCCTTTCCCTTATCACTTTCTGGAGTGTCATAAGACCTGCCAAAGAAAAGTCAAGTGACAATATCCAGAGTCGTTTCCTTAATTCACCGACTGTAAAGGAGAAATTCAAAGTTGAAGAGTGTTAGTCTCAAGAAAAATACATAAATAGGCAGCCAGGGTAGACATCAGAAAAAAAAATTCCATTCTTAGAACTCCTCGATACCTAGTTCAGTAAAAGTCCACTCTCCTCCCAAATTATTCCTTTATAATAAATAAATAAAATCCCACTCATTCCTAAACTGTGGTGTGCCCATACCCTAGCTTTAAGGCCACAGCTATGTACCAGCCTCCCTAGGCAACCACTCCACTGTGCACTCTCCAGGGGATTGTCCAGACTTCCCAGCCATGGCTCTGGAGGTCTCCACCAGAAAGGGCAACTGGGAGACCTAAGTTTTACTAGAAAGAATTCTTCAGTGACCAAGATCCATGAGAAAAAAATATTTAAGATCTAGAATATAGCATGTGGCTTACATATTTTACAGACAATTCAGACCTAAAATCCTAAGAAATGGAAAAACAGGGAATTTTTATGCAAATTCTGTACAACTATTTATAGATGATGTCCTGCCAAACATACTTGTAGGTATGACATAAATCTGGACTTGGGTAAATATTTTTTCATTTAAGAGCCTGTCACTGAAGTGTTTAATTATTCGAAGCTATGCAGAAACTTAACATTGGTCCAGTTTACTTTGAACCAGACAGCAGATAAACTCTTTTTGAAACACAACTTCATGTCAATTCACCCATTTTTCAAAGGTGTTGATTCCTCTGAATTTTAAGTTTCAAGATCATACCAGTAGAAAATTATCTGTGTCATTTATTTAATGCCCTGCCTTAGTACAAAATAGATCTGAGGTAGCTTAAGGACTTAGATATAGCACAATGAGATTTTTTTCTAGAGATATAGAAATCAGAGTAAAGTGAGAGGAAGGAGAAGAAAAGCTCAGAAGAGTTTGTTCAACAGAAATTCACATCCCAAGGTTCTGAATAGGAGTTAAGAAACCACATATTCAGTTTTGGACTTCTTGGTAGCCCAAGGTAGATGTGAATGTAGTCGGCTATGGAATTCACATTATCCATACCAGGGATGATATGGAAAATATTTAACAACTAGAATAGTGCAAACCCAAATTGACCTGATGTCTTAAAAATGTAGTAAGATTATATGGTGATGATTGTTAACTAGACTTACTGTAGGGATTATTTCACAATATAAATAGGTATTGAATAATTATGTTATATACCTGAAACTAATAAAATGTTCGATGTCAATTAGACTTCAGGTAAATCTAATAATACAAAGTAGTACAGAATCTCAATATGTAGAACTTTGCCAATAAGAGATGTCATTCCCTCGCCTTTACCATCTGTAGATTGAAATGATCTGAGTCCATGTTCATAGAAAGATTCCTTGGTAAATCAAACTCTGCTCAAAAGAAAAGTATAGTTTATTTTTCCTTTGTTTCTCATGGTTTAAAATAGAAACTTGGTCAAGACTTCAGGTTAAAATTTAAGTCTTTGACTTCTTTTGATGTTTTTAAATTAAAAGTAAGAGAAAATTCCAACTATGTCTACTGGTCTTATATTCTGTTATGCATCTCATTTATAAATACTTAGACTTCCAGAGAGTTTATTTCATGGCAAGATTTTCTTTAAACTGAATCCCAGAGAGGGTATCTTTGGCTTAGAAACACTAGCATGCTACCAGTTGAGAATGATGGATGCCATGAGCAGACAGCTGATTAAGGATTAAATGAATGTGTTGTCCTTGATTCCCTGGGAAATGGCTTCCATAACATCTCCTCAGAAAGAAATAAGCAAAGGAGAAAGGGCTATACAGAAGTGGAAATTCTGCCAAGTAACATAAGGAGCTATGTTTCCCGCTCACATAATTTCATTCTTGGGAAAGGACAGGAAAAAGTGTAGAGGATAAAATGAGGGTTACGCCATAACCTACCCCTGACTTATCAAGGAAAACTTTTTAAGGGAATTTGATTCCAATCATGCAGAGAGGTTTGAGAAAGTTGCTTTTCCTAAGTGGCTCTGACCTCATCCCAAAGAGGGAACTTTCCAGATTTTTCTAAGTGAAGAATCAGGAACACAGCAATCTTTTCCAGCTCTACAGTCTGTGCTTACAAAGAGTTCTTCCTTCACGAGTGACTATAAAATCTGAGTGACGTTAAGGACTTTGAACAACTAATGTAAATGGACTTAAGAGGTCTTTGCTTAACACATACATTAATTTTAATCAGATACTGACAGTCTTTATAAGTTGTTACCTTATGTCCTAGGGACAACTAACAGACCTCAACAGAAAGGAAGGAACACAGAAGAACACCAGGAAAGGGTATGAAACTGTCAGAGGAAGAGAAAAAATGAGGAGGGAGAACAAAAGAGGAGAAAACGAGAAAGAAAAGAGACAAGCAAGTCATTTATTTCCTGTGGGGTAAAGGTAATAATGATACCGATAGAATTCCAGAAAAAAAATTCTATAAAGATTAAAATGGGATTGGCTATATCTGGGATAAGAATAAATTTCATATAAAAAGAGGTTTTTTACAGATTCTTGGGTCTTAGACCCTTAGAGGTCTAAGATCCTTAGAAGGCTACTTGTATAAGATATAGGGAGTCCATGAATCTCTGGAAATTGTGTGCAAAATGTGGCATTTGCACACATTTGTGTATATTGTTATATTAGTATCTCAGAGAGATTTTTGCTGAAAAGAAGTTAAAGCGAGTTCACAAAAAAGGATTTTTTTTTTTGTAATTTTACTTGGATCACCACCTGTAGTTCTTGGTTGACTTAACTGTGGGAAGATTTATTGCCCTATTCCTGAGAAAGTTAATCTATGAATCTAAAATCTGAAAAAGAATTGGAATGTTACATGGCCCATTTCTGTGACTTCAGAAAGGACTTAAATCTATAATAAGTGAAAATGCATTCATTTTTCAAATCCTGCAGAACAGATTTCCAATCCGTTTTTGGTAGCCTATTCGTTGCTATATTTCTCACCATAAGGAAGTTCTTTTTGTCAAGCCTAACTTCTCATGTTGCAAAGTAATTTGGTCTCTTATGCTTAACAATCCAGTATTTTTGAGTACTACTATTAAATTAACCTTCAGCTTTCTCTCCTCCAGTACTTTGGATTTTTCACATGAGTCATTCTCAGATTCATTAATCACCTTCATGGCTTTCTTCTGAGCCCTTTCCAATTTTTCATGATTGTCTATAAATTCAGAACTGAATCCACTGGAGAGAGAATGATAAAGCCTTAAGTTGACTGGTGAACTTCCCTTGGTCTCTATAGTTGGTATGTAATAACACATTTCCAGAAAATAATAATTATAAGATTGTCCTCTGAGGATGAAATATAAAATCAACAGAAAATGGCCCAGATTCAGATAAATGTAATGGGAGTAAAAATCAGAATCAGGAGGATGGTCATCTGATTAAATATTGCGCATTAAAGCAAAGATGGTGTCAGGAGTTTTTCAGCCATGAAAGCTTGAAAAAGTAGGACCACAGACTTGGATCTTGGCAGAGCCCCCACAGGGAGGAGGGCGTTGGCCAGACTGTGTTGATCATCTGGCCCTGCTGGTCTCTTCCTGGCGAGGAGATTGGCTGCAGGAGCTCTGAGTCCTGCTGTCATCACACGTCTGGACAGCTTGCCACAGGGCCCATCAGTGTGATCATGTCATGGGTCTACAGGAGACCAGGGACCAGGTGGCCAGAAGAAGCTGCCCAGCTCTTCCCATATCCCTGGAAGCCCAAATTTCCACAGTAAACCTCTTTTTTCCCATCATACTGGTCAAACTCTCATTCAGATACCAGCTAATGACAGATTTATATCTACATTTTTTCAGTTTTCTGAAAAAGTTCTATGTGCCAAATCCATTTTGATAAGCCTTGCTTTATTCCAAAACTTTTACCTGGAAGTTTAAATCCTGAAGGGAAGGTAAACCTGAAATCTGTTGGTCACTGTGCCAATGTCTACTTGAGTAAAGGTAAACACTTTTCTTTATTGCACTTCATATTTTCTTCCTAGCATTGGAAAGTGTAGATAATTAACAAGTGTATTATTAAGTTTTAACAGGTGTCCAACTCAAAAATCGTCTCTGCTCTACCCCTAGCAAATTGGCCTTAACTCGTTGTCTCTGAAGACTGAAAAGGAATATACTGCTGATAGACATCAGAGCCATTTGAACACAGTCACTCTGAATGCAAGGCTATAAATCATGTACGAAACCTAAAAGCTTTCACCAACACATCTTAAGTGGATAAATCATTAAGAAGCTCCTGAGACAGGGAGGAAGGGCCCAGAAATAGGCCAGCACTACTCTTCTTCCCTCCCTATCAAGGAGATCAGTTAACAAGGGGAGGGTGGGCATAACTGATCGCATTTCTCTTACCCAGGGTCTCGTGGGCTTTATTTGCAATAACGATATGGAGAGATTTGCCAACATTCTCAGCAACTGACATACTTCCAAACGGTGACATTCCTATCATATTTGACACACAGAGAAGAACAGTTTTCCTCCATAAAATACAATTGTTTTTAGTAATAACTGTGACATAAAACAAATGAAAATAATATACAGAAAAGAAACAGTGAACTTTTTATTTACTGATCTTAATAGACATGATTTCATACCAGAAATAAATGAATGTATGACTGAATGAATATTAAAGTACTAAGAAGGAAGGAAATTTCTTTCTTAATGTTCTCAATTTACTCAAGGTACTTTTTGGGAAAAAAAAAGGAAAAAATCATATCTATACTGGTTTGTCACAGTCCTGAATAGCTAACATTACAATTTCTGTTTGTGACTTTGGGTTCTGCAGATTTTAAAATTTTAAACACAAATAAAAACTCCAAATGGTCACATAAAAAGACAGGATTGAAGTAACCCAAGTCAGTTTCACGGTATTTACAACTGTTATTTAAAACCTATAGTTTAAATACAGGAATATGGGAAAATAGAAACTATGGCAGAAGAGAACTCCAATGATTCTGAATCATTACAAACTTACTCTTAAAACAAATGCACGTGGTGAGTCACTTGTGGGGGCAACATCACATCCGGCAGTCTCTAAGTCACCCTCCACATGGAATGCAATGTTCACTGAAGAATGTTTTTAAAAGAAGTTCATTTCAAGCATATATATATATATATATATATATATGCTCTGTGTGTTTTTGTGTATATATATATTTAAAACACAATAGTAACTACTACAGTTGTTTAGATCTTAAAGCAACAAAGTATTTTTTCAGAAAGGAGAATTTTTCCACTGCGAATGTTTAAACTTGCAGACTCATGATGATGCTAATAAATAGCAGACTAACATTTGAGGTTTTATTTATTTTTTTACCTTCCCTATACACAGTGCACCCCTTTTGCCTGTATCTGGAATGGTTTGATCCCACTGACCACACTTTGATATACTTCTTCCATTTTAATGAAGTTGGTTTGCAGTCTTGATAGATCCACATTCTTCTTAGAGTAACCTTAAACATTCCCTCCACTTTTAGCCACAGATCAATCATATTACCTACTTTTTCACAGAAGTCTACAGCACAAACTTTACTTAGGGCTTACACACACCCCTTTGTTGGCCAAGTCCTCAGAACAGAGCCCGAATCCTTGACCTGGGATGGCCAGTTCAGCAGGGCAGTACACTGACCTCTGTCTTTATCCCGTTCTTCTCTCTCTCCCAAGGCAGTGTCGGTGCCTGACTCCCCAGCGCTCTTCTTCCATGAGATCACTGAGCCTAGCATGCAAGATGTCAAGCCCCCCTTGTACCCGCTTACTCTCAGTGTTGTATACTTTTCTCCCCAAAGAAAAACATAGGAGTTAAGTTTGTTCCTTATTGCCTCTTCTACACTAAGGACCTGCCATATTTCTCTTTTATCTTAGTATTATTTAATCTCCTTAATTTTTAAAACATCCCTATGGACTTATGAGAAATCATTAAGTGTAAAGTTTAATCATAAAACAGTTTCCTGCTCTTCTTCCCTGATATTCTTGGGCCATATTTTTGCCTTCATGAAAATGTACTCTCCTCAGTTTAGATTGTGTTGTATTCTGGACCAGTTGAGCAAATGAACTCAAAACCTTATTTGTCTGTTACATAGATCTCTTTCTAAGTGGAAGTATTTAGCAATAAAGAGTATCAGACTGTGGAATGTTAATGACAGAAACTTCAGTTCATTGATTATTGTATATTGTATGTACAAGTTATTTTATATAAATGATTTTTTGTTTGTTGTATAAACATTTATCATGTAAACATACTAATAGAGCTTCACATGTGACAGGAACTGTGCTAGGTGCTGGATTTACAGTGATGAGTAAGGCAGGAAATAGTGGCTGGCTTCACGGAGCTTACAGTCTACAAGTGACTAAAATTTACATTACTTTTAGAATTATGCAACTCCTGAAGTAATCTCAGGGAGCACATTTGCAAAACCTTTCATAAAAGACTGGTTGACCAAAGACTTTATGGTCTACAATATGTAAACACATTCAGTTAGAATACACATCCCATAATAATTAAGAACTCAGGCTACAGCCAGTGGGTGGTGGTGGACGTGGACAGTTGACTTGCCCTCTCTGTGCCTTATTTTTTTCAGGATCAAAGGAGATAAAAATAGCATATATCTCATAGAGTTATTGTGATGATAAAATAAGTTATCGTGAAGGGCTGAGAACAGTACCTAGCACAGTAAATAATAAATGCAGGTTAGCCACTTTTATTATCATTTACCACTATTATTATTTTCTATAATTGTTTAAATAAAATCCCTATTAGATGATGATGAGAAACAAAATGTAGGAAGTATTGAAGTAATTTGTTCTTAAATGTATCAGTCAGAATCCAGTCAGCAAAACAGAAACCACGCTATGTATTTCAGATAGTGAGAACTGACTACAAAGGTGTTGGCAGGGTTAGAGGAAGGAAAAAGGAAGTTGGAGTATCACGGGGAAGCTGCCGGCGAGCACTGGGCTAGCGCCCTACTAGCTCAGACTCGCTGCCTCCCCACGCTTCTAGCTCCTTGACCAGAACTGGGGCTGCCAAAGAGACGCACTGTTGCCAGGACTGGACAGCCCGTAAAGATGTGCTGCCGAGGAGTCCGCAATCATCCTTCTCCCGTCCCCAGAAACTAGCAGCAAGTGCCAGTCCTTACTGAGCAGTTGGTGCCAGAGGAGGCGATCTCTCTGCCTTCTGCTCTCCCACTAGTGCTTCCCAGGGTCAGAACCTGACAGGAAGGGAGCTTGGGAAACAGTCTGCAGACTCCCAGGCCCTGCAGTACAGAGCAGAATAGAGAACGGCAGATACGGAATCGAAAGACAGTAAGTAAAAGAGTACAGGAAATAACAAACACCCAGACCTATTATCCAATCAGAATTGAAGGGTCAAGGTAATTTAATTCAACCTCAAAGTAGAAGATAAAAACTTAAGTGTTCTCTTTCCTAACCACTCTGTGGCTTTGATAGTTTTGTTTCAGTTAAGTTTCATGTTTATCTTGGCACAAATTCCACCAGTCTATTAGTTCCTACAGATGATTTTTTTAGGGTTTAAAAAGTGTTTTAAAAATGAAAGGATTCTATTCTTTGGAAAAGAATTCAAAACTGCCCCTGAATCCACCCTACTAACCAATGCGCCAGTTTGCTGTCTCGGTAATGAGCACCGCAAAGGCGTGGCTGCTCTCCTCTCCGGGCCAAGTACGTGCGGGAGCTCTTGAATAGCTTCCCCTGCAGAGAAAAGCCATGCCGAGAAAGCAGTAATGGGTAATGATTATTGCCCGAAAGACACAGAAAGCAGCCTTTGGAAAGCACGACCAGGTGGCAAGGTAGCACAGCCTCATTATGCAGTCGGGAAAGACAAAATAGTCACAGACTTTTCCTAATTGTTTTTTTTTTTTTTTTACAATTTATTTTTTTTTAGTATCATTAACCTACAATTACATGAGCAATATTGTGATGATTAAACTACCCCTTCATCAGGTCCCCCCCACCAACCCTATCACAGTCACTGTCCATCAGTGTAGTGAGATGAGAATCACTACTTGTCTTCTCTGAGCTGTACAGTCCCCCCCGTGCCCCCCCAACCCTATGTCTGCCAATCATAATGCCCCTTTTACCCTCTTATCCCTCCCTTCCCGCCTTCTTCCCCAGTCCCTTTCCCTTTGGTAACTATTAGTCCGTTCTTGGGTTCTGGCCAACAGGCACATGAAAAAATGCTCCACATCACTTTTCCTAATTCTTAAGTAACTTCTTGTTCTCAAAAGGCATCTAGAACTCATGTGAGGAGGACCTGCATTCCGATGTTCAGCATCCACTAGACACACATTACCAAAACTGCTTCCTAATATCAGGCCTGTAGTAGCTAGTTCTCCTAGTTAGAGTCTGCCTTAAGGAAATAAGCTGCAGAGTTAACCCTCAACTGGGCTGGTTACTTTCGCATGAAAAATACTGTTCTAGGATCCGGTATAGCTGGATGTAGTAGGATTCAGACAAGGACTCGGCTTTAATTGACCGGAAAGGCATTAGCACGTAAGCAGAAGTGGGCAGCCATTGATGTGGTGGAAACACATAAATTTATTTGAGGGACTTGAAGGTGAGAGCCTAATTAAATCTCCTCCACCCACTTGTCAAAGTCTTTTCTCAAAATGATTAAATTTCATTTCCCTAATAAAATAAACGCCTTCCACCTTTCTCTTCAATCACTTACTACTTTAGAGTGTTATGTCAAATAATATATTTGTGAAGTTTACATATTGACTACCTAAGAAACAGATAGAAGCCTTGGGTGTAGTTTTGTCAGGGATGTTAAGATTCAGAAGGGGTGGGACACAGAGCGGAAATGCATTAATTGCAAATCATACCTAAAGGCAGCTCATTAAATACTTTTATTATTTTAAAGGCCACATGATGTTTGAAAGAACATGGGCTCTGGCATCATTCAGCCAGGAATTTAAATATGTTTTTGCATTTTTCTGACCATAAGGATAAAATATGTAAGATCACCTAACACAGCACAGACCCTCAATCAAAGGAAGCGTCCACTTTTTATTCTGTACCAATAAAGTGCACCATAGGTCATGACTGTGGATAAAGTGAAGGTTCCAGCGGCCAGGATTCTCACCTGGCCGTGGTCAGCTTGCTCACTACACACGTGTGAGCAATACGCTGTTATTGACTGTATATAGAGAGCCCTGCCCAGCGCTCTGGGCAACACAGGGAGAGCAGAGACTGGAGTGGTGGCAGCGCTGGGGACAGAGGCCCAGAGGATGGTTGCGGGGCCAGAGAGGCTCAGAGGCCAGCTTTCTGCATGCAGACTCACTCTGAGTGAACGGGATTTTAGTGATTGAGTATAAAGTTGGGTATAACCCTTTCACCCCAAGAACGTTCTACCGTCATTTCTCTCGTTACACTGAATCTATAGTGAACTTGCCCGGGGCTGAAACCCATTGGCAAGACAATGACATAACAGTTGACTTTGTGAATCTAAAAAATGCAGACATATCAGTGAAGCATGAAGTTTTTCCTACACACGTCACTGGGAGCAGTATTTACATGTGTTTGTACAGCTGGCCCCCAAAGCTACCTGTCAGTGGAGTGGGAAGCCAGCTGAGAACAGGTCTGACCTCCAGGGCATCGTCAGTAGCATAGGCTACTACACCAAAACGTTACAGAAGGAAATTCTTCCTTTATGCAACTGAAATTTTGTAATCTCTGATCAAAGCCATAATTTGAAAGATTTGGTCCAGGTTGTCTGTATTTCCAAAAAAGGGTAAAAAGCTTGGAGGTAGCACCTAGTATTGGGAAGAGCATGGGTACAAGAGTTAGAAAAACTTATCTGGCCTCAACTCAGCTACTAGCTCTCTGTGCCACCTTGGGGATTCTTTGCCTTCTTTACTACATGAAAAGCCCCTTAAACAGAGTATTCAGGGAAAGCTTCTCAGAGGAGGTGAGATCCAAGCTAATTCTGAGTGACAAGAAGAAGCCAAGTATGGGACGGTCTGGCAAAAGAGCTCACTTGGTAGGAGAAATAGCAATTGTAAAGGTCCTGAGGCAGGAGCAAGCTCAGCGTGTTCAAGGAACAAAGAGAAGGCCAGCTGAGCTAGGGTATTGTGAGTACAGGGAACATGATGTTAGCAGGGATCAAAAAGCACACAGGGGCTTGATTATGTTGGACCTTGGGTTTTATCAATAATCAGTGACAAACCCTGGAGAGCTTGAAGCACATGGATGGGGACATGATCTGAATAGTATTTTTAAGGACTGCTCTGGCTGCTGTTCAGGAAATAGTGTGAGGAGCAAGAGTAGAAGCAAGGAGCTTACTTAAAGGCGACTGTGGCAGAGATGATAATGGCTTAGTCTCGGTGACAGCAGTGGAGAGTTAGAGAAGGGGATAAATTCTGATTATATATTGGAGTAAGGTCAGCATATGGCGTATGTAAGAACTGGGTGTGTGGGATGAGGGTAGGCTGCTGGAAAACAGCCTTGGAACAGTCAAAGTTATGATTAACCAGGGTTGGAGTTTCCCCAGGTGAATACATTAGAGGAGGGTTGGGCAAGAGTAAAGGCTATTGTAAAACAGTGATTGGAAAAACAGTAGCTTAGAATCTTAAGAAAGAAGTAAAGATACAGGTAGGTTGGTGATGGAGAATGAAAAAGCAATGGCATCTATGGAAAACAGGAGTAATAATTCCCGCATTGCAGAGCCATGGTCGGTATTCAACTAGTTCATGTGCATGGAGCATTCACGGAATCCAGTAGCCTGGTATCTAGTGGTGCTCAGTGAGCGAAATGGTCATTATAATTATGATAAGCCCCCTTCGCCTTTCAACTTTTCTCAGCCCCAGTTCCCTTGATTTTTACTTAACAGCAACGTATGGAAATTAGAATGTGATTATGCTTTTGAGTTAGTTCTCCCCTGTCTGAGAACTGGGTAAAGGTAAAGAATTTCAAACTCACAAAACTGTCATCACATTTGAATGTTCAGAACTCCCTTCTCCAGTAACTTCCATTTAGGAAAGTTGCAGTCAGTTGAAAAAGGAGATTGGGAATCACTTAGACATCCTTTACTTTGAGGAAATAGGCAGCTCCTAGACTCTGATCCCAAAGGCACCGTAACCAGCAGGACCCATGCATCTACCTGCCGGACTTCATGTTACTCTCCTCTGGCTGATTGGGTCTCCAGACAATTCCCTCTGTCTGACTTGGAGAACCCTGTTCTGGGAGCAGGTCAGTCATTTCCAGAGGCTGCATTAATGGAGTTCAGGCCCCATTTAGTGGATTAATGTTTGATGCACTAAATAGAACCCTAGAGGTCCAGTCAGATAGGATGCAGCCTTTAAGGAGAAATTGGGCTAAAAATATTGTTGTTTCTTAGGGAAAAAAAGTCTTAATATTTTTATTTGTCTTTACAACAGTTCTCTAAGGATGTCCTGATGCAGTAGAACCTCCTTATGATTCTGGCATCAAGAGAGGAATAAAACCTGCATAATGGTATTAAGAGCTATGTAAGTAATGCGATGTACCATGTGGTCTAACAGGATAATTTATAATGATGCTTCTCTCAACTGGCAAGAATTGACCCTATTTTACTAATATAAATGTTCAAAGACAAACATGTTCAGTGATCTAAAGATGTAATTCTTCCAAGTAATTAGTAACATATTTTCAATAGCTAACTTTCATTTGAGCACTTTCTTTGTGTTAGACATATTCCAAGCACTTTAGGTTGGTTTTGTTCCCTTCTTAAAACAACCTTATGATGCTGTCATTATCATTCTTGTATTGTGGATAAGCAAATGGATGCAGACAGAGGTTAAGTGACTTGCTTATATAGCTAGAAGGTAGTAAAATCAGAATTCAAATCCAGGCATATAGCTTCATAGGCTGGCCTCTTAGTTATGCACTAATGATGTTTTTCAAACTTTTTAGTCATGACTTACAGTAGGGAGTAACATTGCATTGTAAGTCAGTAGAAAGAGTTTTAAAACAATACCTATCTGAACAATGTAGAACACTTTTCAGTATTTTTCTTTTTATCCTATTCCATCCTGATTTTAATAAATGCTGATGGAGACTCGTTGAACTTATTTTATCACTCAATAAATGGGTGTGGCCCTCAGTTTTCCAAACATTGCACTAATTACGTTGCCTCCTAAACAGAGGAACCTGGGGTTCATGAAGAACCTGCATTGGAATTAAATGGAGGCTGAAACTGGCTTCTCCCTTATTTCCTGCCCACCCTCCAACCCTCACCTTTGCCCAGTTGAGCAATCAGCCAGCAAGGGAAGGTCGAGGACAAGAAGAAGAATTGATTTGTTGAAATGTCCTAATTCCTCTTTGTTTCTTTCCTTTCTTTTGTTAAAGCATTCAAATGCCTGGACCATTTTGACAGAGAATAAAAAACATCATCCCCAAATCCAATTCCCCTAAGCCCTAGAATAATAGCAGGTTTTCCTAATGAAACATGCAAACTACTGTCAAGTCCATTAACAGTCTCAATTTTCAATCTTTCAGATGATGGGACATTAAGGTTTCCATGGCAGCAGATGCCAGCTGCTGGGGGACCCCAGGCTTTCAGTTATGTGACAATTAGGGTAAAGCATTGCTGACTTCCCAGTGTTCTGTGTCTTCATGATGCAGCATTCAGTATTTTTAAAAGCACTGATTATCATGATGTATTCGTTTAAGGAACTTACCGTGTTGATAACTATCTTGGGAGAAGACAGTGATTTCTTGGAACCTATCACCAGCAGCTGCCTGACATATCTGGAGTGATGATCTGGGTGTGATCGTTATCTTCAGAGTTTGGCCTATAAATGAATAAAAGTCTTGGTGAATTCAATTATACGCAGTATATGTTCCAGGACTCCAATGATTTTTGATGAGGACAAAATCCATCAGAATGTAAAAACAAGAATCTAAACACAAGACCAGAAAGGAATTCTTCATCTCTAGTGTCCATACATCAGAAGTTTGCAATGAGCATGCGAAGCCTAGTTAATCTAATGAAAATTAACAAGATTTTTGAAATAAGTATAGCTAAAGGAAGAGAAATACACTCCAAAGGAAAATATTTGAATAGAGTCATTATTAGCCACCGCTGAATGCCACTGATCATGATACACAGCAAAAGATCACCAAGTTTTACCTTTACTAATACAAAGGGCATAGTAGCTAAATTTACATTTTATAAAGAAAGGTAGGGGGTAGGGAAGAAAGGGAGAGAAGGCAGGGGGCACATAGGATTATCCCCATTTTCAAATGAGAAAATGTACCAGGAACTCAAATGTTGCTTACATATATTATAGCATTCACACACAACAACCTATTAAGTAGGTTATAAATGTTCCCAATTTATTGATGAGATGACAGAAACTTAAGGAGATTGTGGCAGAGTCAATACTCTATTTCTACTTCCTGTTGGATATACATACCCATAAGTAGACCACATTTCTTACCCTTTCTTGCAACTAATTATATCACATAATGGAGTTCTGACCAGTGAAGTGTAGGAGGAAGCAGTGGGGTCTCTCCTCCTATGTTTTCCGGATGCCAATGCCCAAGATGACCTTGTGAGCCACGAGTTAAAGACAGAGATGCATCTGTCAGTCTGACTCTAAGTGATGGTGTTGAGCAGATTCCTCTTGAAGACCCACATTGGAATATGACAAGAGCAATTTATGTACTTTTAAAGGGTTAACTGGCTGATAGTGTTAGGTTGAGAGTCTTGTTGAAAACCAACAGCAGGGTTATTCTGCCTAACATAGAAATCGATACTTTTGATGCAGGGTGCTGCTGAGACACGAACTCACAATATGTGGGATTAGCAAGGAAACTAAACATGCCAGAAGGATGACAACCAATTTTATACTGTGACAAACATTTGAGAAGACTGCAATAATGTGGAAAACAGACCATGTGCTTACCAAAGGGACCTGTCTGGAAGAATTGGTTGGAAAGAATGAAACAGTTAATGTGTGTTGGTGACCATGGCTGAGTTTGGCGGGGAAGTAAAATAAAAAGATGCAATTTTCCAGGCCATTTTCTAGAAATTTGGCCAGGGTTAGAAAAATCAACTGCTTCTACATCCCAATTTAACATTTGAGGACTTAAGATCAAAATAGCCTTTGAGCAAAAGAAACCATTACAACCCAGTCCCACAGCAAAATCAGTAAAAGTGTGGCCTTCCCTCTCAATATTAATAGCCTCAAAATATCCACCACTTAGTTGAAATAAATATGATTTAGGAAGGATAGAGGGGAAGCCAATAAAATAGAGTTGAGAATCATATCTAGAAGAATTTGTCATAATGTTACTGGCATGTGGAATGCCTGGAAGAAAATAGATCAGAAGCCTACTAGGATTTTAGGGAATTTTATTACCAAAGACACTATGAATGTGGACTTAGAAAGTTATTGAATCCTAAAATTGTGACTTAAAGTAACCCTGCAGTCTTCAATATTGCACATGCAGGGAGCATTATGGGTTCAAACAATGGCATATCAAGTGCCCCTTTCAGGTGCGGCCAAGGAAGAATCCCCTAGAGAATGGACCAGGGAGCCACCGAGTACCCATTAGAGAGCAAAAGTAAGTTTAACCAGGGGCTAATGAGGGACCTGAAAAACTTCACAGACCACAACAAGAAACTGTTCTATAAAGAACTGCCATGGCTCCAAAAAGGCAAAGCTATGAACATTTAAACCTGCACATGGTGGAATTACACATGGGATTCCTGGATTGCTCTGCACCAGAGACTGCTGTGCCTTTCCTTCTTTCTTTTTCAGAATGGAAGTGTTTGTTGTAGCGGTCCCCCCCACTTCTGCATCACTGGATGGTGTTTTCAGAGTTTGAATGCCCCCGTACTGTGAAGTGTCACATCCAGATGGCCCCCCAGCCTGAGGTCCTAGACTGCGAGTGGATGCAGTAGCTGGATGGGAATTTGGAGTCAGTAGATTAGGGAGGTATAAGTGTGTTCTCTGTCTAGAAGGAAGAGTAAAGCTGGTATTTGGTGACCAAATGGGGGTACTAAGTCAAACACAATGCTATGTGTTCATCAGAGGCATTTCCTTTTCTTCCTGGGCACAGATTCCAGCCTGCCTCACAATCAATAAGGTCATTCAACTGAGTTGTGTCCAAAGAAATATAGGCAGAATTGATGTTCAGGACACATTCAGGCCTTGCCCATAAAATCTATAGCACAATCTTCTTCCTTCTCTCCCCTTTATTGCCATTTGAAAGTCAACAACCAGGGAAAACTTGAGAGCTGCACATTGAAGATGGCAGATTGTTTACCAACCTGGATCCCTGAAAGATGGTACGGAGAAAAACCCTCTCTTTGTCTTCAGCACACACTGGACTGCTCAAGAATGTCTGCAACCCCCAAAACTGGAAGCAGCCAAGACGTTCCTCAATAAGTGAATGGATAAACAAACTGTGGTATACCCATACAATGGAATGCCATTCAGCAATAAAAAGGAGTGAGTTAGCAAACTTTTCAAAGACACAGACGAATATTAAATATATATTGCTAAGTGAAAGAAGCCATTCTGAAAAGGCCTGTCTATATCATTTCATTTATATGACATTCTTGAAAAGGCAAAACTGTAGAGATGGTAAACAGGTCATTAGTTTCAGGGACTCAGGAAAGGGAAGGTTGGGGGAGGGTTGAATAGGTGAAGTTCAGAAGATTTTTTAGAGCAATGTAACTATTCTATATGGTATTGTAATGGTAGATATATGACACAATGTACAGTCACAAAGTACAAAGAGTGAATCTTATTATATGCAAATTAGAAAGAAATAATTTAAGAGGCCAGAGGATCACAACCTCTGGGATGCAGACTATAACAACAAAAAAAAATCTAACTGCATTAAAAATGTATGAAATAAGCTCACTGAAAGGAGAAGAGAGGTTTACTTATGTAATTTTGGAAATAAAGGTAGCCTGTAAGACTAAAGGCAGAAGTAACTGCACCCAAGCACTATTTCACAGTCAATAAAGCTGATAAAGTTGTTCCCACAGGGATACAGGTTAAAAATCAGCGTACATGGAATTGAATAATTAAGTAAATGGAAGCAGAGGGTGGAACCCAGATATCTTACCTTGGGAGTGGGAGGTTACAGACAAAAAAGGGGAGGTCTGGAATGATCCATGAGATAATGGACTAGACTTGGAGACATCAGTGTGAACTTATGTTCAGCTTAATATATACACAGATGGTGATATAAAGAAATATTTATAGATACGTGTATACACATGGACTAGTATATACATACATATTTCCTTATTCTGCCAGCTGAGAATGTGTAGGAATACTCCAAAAGCAACAAGAAAAACCGGTGCCCAGATCTTGGTTTCTAATAGTATTCTACAATAAAAAGAACCAAGATCATTCAGAGAAATGGCTTCTTCTAGGACTGGGACAGGAAATATGCAAGGTGAGCTTAGAATATCTTGTAGTGCCAGAATGTTAGGAAATGCTTTAAAAAACAAACCACAATGATGGAATTATATCTAAAGAACAGAGGAGTCAACCTAAAGATGGTCAAAGCTGGATCAATTTAACCAATAAAATAAAGTATTGGATTATTCCTCAAAGTATAAAATAATCCATAAGTCACAATGACATAAATAGTGACTGAATTAATAAACCAGTGGGAGAGAAGAGACCAATCTCCCATGCAGAAGAATGCCGACTATCTATGTGCACACTCCACCCTCAGAGAAGGGCAGCAGACCCTCCTACTCCTTCAGTGTGGGCTGCACATAGTGACTTCCCTACAAAGAAAGAAGTATGGAAAAGGAAAAAGAGAGTAAACTATTATGGAGAAGGCTGAGAAAACATGACCTGATCAAGGTCAATATCAACAAAGTTCAGTCATGTTGATAGTATGTAATGTGATAGATTTGGTGTAATGAAAATGACAATTCACTTCGGTGTCTTCCCGAAAACTATTAACCCCAGTCTAGTCATAAGAAAATATTGGACAAATCCCAATTAAGGAGCAATCTACAGAATATCTGACCAGTATTCCTCAAAACCGTCAAGGTCATCAAAAAATGAGGGAAGTCTGCAAAACTGGCAAAGGCAAGAGGAGGCTAGGAGACCTCACAACTAAATGTGATGTCGTATCTTACATGAGATTCTGGGACAGAAAAAAGATATTTGTTAGATAATAACTGAAGAAATATGAATAAAGTATTGACTGTAGTAAATCACATCCATATTGGTTCATTAATTGTGCCACATCTACCATACTATTTAAGTTGTTAATAATAGGGAAAACTGTGTGTGAGCATATAGAAAATCTCGGTATTATCTTTTTAACTGTACATTCTAAAGTATATGTTCTAATTTGCATTGTAAACTTATAAGTTCATTTTTTAATTTTAAAAAATGAAAAAAGTTTAATATGTTATTAGGATCATTTATTCTTTGGTTAATTCTTTCTCAAGTTAAAATTGATGGTGTTGGATTAGAGGGTTTCTAAGGTTACTTCTAAGATTCTGTAATTCCATGGCACTTCTATCAAGAAATTTATCTCAAGCAAAACAGCCTCAGAATATTGGCATTAACCAAAGTCCGATTTCTCAATAAATAGCCCAGTAATATTACTATTAATTTTTTTCAATTCACTGCCTATCTAATAACTAGTTAAGAGAAAAACGAACACAATTTCCATATTTTTTCTTGACAATAATTGATATGCTGTGTTTGCCAGGTCTTCCCTCACACAATCACCACAGAAACAAAAAAATCTCTTCCAATATAGAATGTTTCCTGAAATGAGCTATCACAACATGGGAAAAGGAGGGTTATTTTTTAGCAGGCCCTTTATATTTCTTTCCAAAGCAATGGGGTACATATTCAAGTAAACTCACTAGGACATAGGCTGATGAAGAAAGAATGTGAGTGGAAGGAATGGCTATGGGGTCACATCAGTTAGCTCGATGGTCGGTGGTGAGCTAATCCTTTGAGAACACGAAGTGTGAAGAATGAAATGGAAAATTCAACTTCCTATTGCTTCTCTAAAATGAGAGTTACCATTTCCTAAGGCTGTCCTCTCTCTATGATGGATGGAGAAGATGTGGTGTTGATAATTATTACGAAGGTTCTCAGAGGGTGGTTGTGGGGAGGATGGCTGGTCTGCATCAAGAAGACACAGGCAAAACAGAGGAAAGACTGTTGAATAGTTGTGTCTGACACAAAACGTATCACATAGTTAAGAGTTCTAGAGCTCAACCCATGATTAACTGATAAACAAGGATCTGCTGAGTGATGCAGGAGAGAGGATTCAGTGAGTTACCGTCTACCTCAGTAGTTAGAGTTAGCTCTGGTAGGAAAGGGAGGGTCTTTTTGTAAATAAGAAATATATCTTTTTCTTAAATTTTTCATGAGATTTAAGAAAAGCTGAGAAAAGACTGAGTTAAAATCAGAAGAACCTTGTTTGAGTTATGCAATCAGTGTTTTAAAATTCCAAACAAGCGTACATTTTTACTGAGCACTTTTTTGTTACTGTATTACATTCTACTATTTGTAGATTATAAGGGATTGTAAAACAAGGTCCCTCTACTGTGAAGTAACTTGACCCAGAGCAGGCAAGCAGATGTGGAAAATCAGAGAACCCAACTGTTTGGAAATACCAGGGCAATAGGGGGCCAGACGCAAGCTAACTGGAAGGCTAGGAAGAATAACTAAAAGTCTTATTTCTAAAATATGTTTAAAGAAATGCACCTTTATTGTTTGTGAGTGAACACAGAGAATTATGCAGTCAAGGATACCTGTGACAATGAGATAAATGTGACCCTGACAAATGACCCACTTACTTGGACGGGTGTGCCGTTAAGTCCATGGTTAGAAAGAGCCCAGTACTATAAGCAGCCAATTCCGAACACCCCGAATCCAAAAGATAGCACAAGAGTCCTTTGCTGTCCTCTGAGTCCTGTCAGTTGTTCAGTGTTATCCGGCCATAATGGGCACCCAACAATCTATTTGCTCCTCAGTCTTCCCACAGAATCTCAGCTTCATCCAGATTCTCTGTGATCAATGCCATGGGAAGCCATTCTGGTGGAGAAAGGGTGGGTTCTTCATTCCTCAGAGTAGAGTGTTTAAAAGGCAAAACAGACCTATTCTTGCCAATATCCATCACCGCTCAAAGCAAAATCTGATGCATTACTTTGCTAGAAAACCTTCTCACCATTGATAATGAGGAGGTGGAAGAATAAGAGGTAAAAGGAACAGTATACTATATTATGCCTACTTTAATAAGTTTATGGTGCTAAGGTACTTGAAAATGGTGTATTCATCAAATAAAGTTTTATGTATTATTTCTGAACTGTTATATTAGTATATCTCCTTCCTTAATAAAGAAAAGGCTTGTTTTTATACACAAGCGCATGTTATTTTCAGTTTCAACTTTATCAAAATTATCAAAATTCTTCATTAATGGAAGCCTGATTAGGAAGATATTACACTATTAAGTATTCTCTTTATAACTCTGTTCTTTTGATTCATTGCTACAGTCTCATCTGCTTGCTCTCTGAAATACTTTTGTCTCTCCAGTAAATACCTCACATTTCAGTCTTAAACTAGAAATATTTGAACAAAAGGAGTCATTTAAAAAATTAGTCTCAACACTGTTATAACGAATTCACAAAGAAATAAACATTTCTAGTCCCAAATGAAGACCTGTTTATTTGTGGCAGCAGACTGAAAGAATGTGCTCATGCCCTGGAAATTCTCACTAACTAGATTTTAACCGTAACACTTGTTAAAGATGCTTTCTTCAAGGAAAAGAGATCCTCTTCCAGAAGCAGCCCTCTGTTTAGAGACAAAGTTCTGCTGTGTTTGTGTGGGGGGGGTGGGGGAGGGAATAGGGGGAGAGTTCTGTATCCTCTCCCTCAAAGACTTGATTCATCTCATTCCAGGGCCATTTTATTTCTGTTCAGCCCATAGTAACAAAGTAAATGGATAATACAGACACAATGTGTTTTCCATATGGGATTATTCCTTTGTTCATTACTTTTAAACTTTTCAATAAATAGAAATGAAATATATAATGTAGAATATATTAAATATTCGACTAAAATGTTTTCTATTAAGTATATTTTACCTCCACATGCAGAAATTTAAAATAATGAATCTGAGTAATTTAGTGAGGTTAATAAAGATGAGGGATAAGGAAGCATCTATCCAGATAAATCTCAAACCTGAAAATATTTCTCAAATAAATTCATCATTCATTCATTCAAAAACCATTTATGCCAGGCGCTATTTTAGAGAAGCAGAGCTGAATAAGGTCTGGTGCGTCCCCTGCTCTCAAGAAACCTAACCAGTTGGCAAAAAAGACAAATATATAAACAACTATGATATAATGTGATACATGTCATCAGGCAGACAGAGAAAATCTCCCATAATTGCAAAGTTTGACAGACGCACTGATTCCTGTGTCAAGGCTTCCGGGCAAACTGGTTGCTGGGATGTGCTGATACAGGTTATTCAAGTTCTCTGTAAATGGAAGCTCAATAGACATTGGTTAATGAATGGATAGAGGTTGATGTCTCCATTAAGGACTGTTAACTCATGAAAACAGCATCTGTTGTTTAAATGAAATTTTAATTTAATTAAAACTTTGCTTGTAAATACTCCTTAGCCTAAGAGTTGAACCTTTTTGATGTTCTGAGAGTCCCTAATGAGGACAGTTAAGTTCAGAAGAAAAGAGTCATCACATTAGGTTAAAAAGTACATGACATTCCTTGGCCTTGATGGTTAAGACACTCACAGATGTGCTTAATGAGTTTAGAGCAGCAAGGGGCAGAAGGTTCCTGGTTCTGCCAAGGACTAGCATAAGCCGTGCGATTTTCCCCAAGGAAAGGGGTAAAGAACAACTTCTGCTTTTTGAGTTTGTGCTTTAGAATCATCTAAAGTGGTTTTTAATACATTTTCCGGTTATGGACTGAATTGTGTGCCCCCAAAATCACTTCGTTTAAGCTCTAAACCCCAATACTGCAGAATGTACTATATTTAGAGATAGGGCCATTCAAGAAGTGATTAATTTCAAATAAGACCTTTAGGATGGCCCGAATCCAATCTGGGTGATGTCCTTATAAGAGATTAGGACACACAGAGAGACACCGAGGGCTGGTGAATACAGAGGGACCACCCTGCACAACAGGTAGCAACAGGGTGGCCGTCTGCAAGCCAAGGAGAGAGGCCTTAATAGAAAGCCACCCTGCCAGGACTTTCATCTTGGATGTCTAACCTTCAGAACTGTAAGAATAAACAGATTTGTTTTGTTTAAGCCACCCAGCCTATAGTATTCTGCAGCCTGAGAAAACGAATACAATTCCCCAGCCACCCCTTCTCCCCCAGCCAGTGGAAAATTCTGATTCCTTTGGACCTGGGCAAGCACAAATCTGAATTTTTAAAAAGCATACAGGTGACTCTGATGCCGGCACCCCTAGGATTACACCCTGAAAAACGCAGCTAGCCGGGAGATCTGTGTTTTACCAGCCAGGTCTCCTTCCTGCTGCACACCCTCACCTGGGACTCCAGCGGCTCTTGCTGCAGTTGCTTCGGTTTGCAGAGGTTTGGGACCAAAGATGTGTGCTCAGAGCTGCCCCCAGTCATCACAGACACAGCAGAGGGGAACTGGAAGCCAGCCTGGGCCCCTGTCTATTAGAGTGAGCATCCTGAATACTCAGATTATGATCCTGAAATTCAAATCTCATGTATGTACTGCTGCACCAAAGTTATGTCCACTTGTCTGTGCCACTCTCTCAGGGCTCCTGCCAGTTCTCTAAGTCTTGGTTGTGGTTAAGTTTATTCAACACAGCTGGAAAGAAAAATCACTTCCATTACCCAAGCAGTCCTGCACAAACAGTTCCTTTATAGAGCAGGGTCTTCAAAATCTGACAGGAATGATGTAAACGTGTCCCAAGGCAACTGAGAACTCAGTCACAGAGAATGCTCAAGCAAAATTGTCCAGTTAGAGAGGTCTTCAAGTTTTAGCCTCTTCTACCTGTTTCCCATTAGCTCAGTGAGGTCACTAATCCTTGTTTCAGATAATAGGCAGCTCTTCTGCATTCTACTGTCATTTGATTTGGAGGAAATTCTAACATTCATCCTATTCACTCATTCATTCAACAAATGCTTACTGAGTTTTCTCTTTGTGGTTGCTAGACACTGCACTAAGCGGTAGCAGTACAGTAATATTAAAGAGATTATAGTCAGGGGCAGGGGGATTAATCAAACACTCCTGCCAAAGAAGGTACAATTACACATAGATAAGAAGCAGCCAGGGTGGAAATGGGCTGCAAACTGCTTTCAAAAAGGAGCCAGGGTGGAAGCAGGGACTATGAGCGTGCAGCCCAGAAAGGCAAAGGAAGGAACTTTTCCAAGGGAAGGAAAAAAGCCCACTTCCAGGCTCATGTGAAGGCGGATGTGGCAAGTTCAAGAGGCTGGTTCAGCTGTGGGCCAGGGGCAGAGAGTGCTGCAGAACAGCTTAGGCCACTGAACCCTGAGAGGGAGGTGGGAACTAGACGAGGCAGGGGTCTTGTAATGAGGCTGGGATGGAGGTGGCTTCCTTTTCACTAGATCATCTGGTTAATGGGAAGAAAGATCAGTACACTGTTTGGACTCCAGCTTGATAATTAATAGCCATAGTAGACTTCCTGACCAAGTAAATTCTGTATTTTTATTATGGGTGGTTATAGAAGCTGGCTTTTTGATATAGCTACTGTTTAGCACAAAAGCAGTATTTGAAATTAGCCTCAAAGCATGATAGGTTTTTCTTGCTTTAGCAAACCACATGAAACTATTTTTTAATGTACCCTATGTCACAAGGATGACATCCTTTATCCACTATCCAAGTGGAATATTATTTTTCCAACCAAATTTAGCAACTGGAAAATTTTTAAGTAAAATATTTACAGATGCAATTTATCAGAAATAGCAATACCAAAAGAGGATGTGTTCTATAGAGGGCTTTTCTTTTCTGAGCTAGCCTTTTGTAGAAGACTTATCTGTCTGTGCCTGGCTTATCTCCCACCCCAGAAGATGAAAATAATAACTAATCCTGGAATAGGAACTGTTTTAAGCCTTCCACACCCCATCTTCAACTCTTTTCTCTTGGAAAGCAAAACTATACATTTTCCACACAAGCAACAGCCAGTTTAGCAGGCACAGATGCTAAGTGAGAAATTAACTTAGAGTGGGTGAGACAGACTACTAAAATTTTGACTATCTTGCTAAATTTAGTCAAGGAAGATCCATCTTTGCCAATTTAAAATGGTTTCCAGGAAGTGCTTGGTCACCATTTCAGCAAAAAACTGAAGACTAAAATAGAGAAAGGAAATATAGTTATTCCCTGCATTGAAATGTGCTTCTAATTAAGGTGTCTATCCCAACCCGGCTTTGCAGAAGAAATAAATAGCTCTCTTCTGCTGGACAAGGATTACTATGGTTTTGTGATGAATCCACTGTGGCTTGCTGACTCTCGCCTTCACTTAGCCACGGAGACCCGGGTGAGCTGGAGCTGCAGAAGGGAACTCAGATCTGCCATGGTGTCAGTGGGAAATCCCACCAGTAACTTTTTACATATGTGACTATGTAGGTGTGACCTTGATTTGGAGATTTTGAAAATAATGCCTGCATTATTTTATCTTAGAAAACAACCACCACACAGAGTAAGTTTCCAGTTGTTTTGTGCATTGCCAGAATTATTCAGCCTATTCCTTTGAAATCAGGACCCTGAGATAAATGTGTAGTTCTGCCCTGACTTTCTCTATGACCTTGACAAAGACATTTACCGTGTCTTGGCTCAGTTCCTCTATCTGTAAAAGAGGGATTAAAAAATATTGACTTTACTAATAGGGCTATGGTTCAGATTAGTTATCCCAGCTTTGCAAACTGCTTTCAAAAATCATCAGGCTGCAAAAATCACACTTGGACAAAGGATGTACTTATTCTGTTGATCCTTCTAAATATAATCCTTTCCCACTTAAATCATTCATTCCCTTCTCCCACATACTACATTGTCTCCGTTGAGAAAATGGCCTAATGGTGGATGTCATCGGGCACACCTTCTGAAATAATCCCATGAAATGTGAAGCTGTACATGAACTGATGACTAAATTAAAGTTAGAATTAGATTCTGATACCAGTGGCCCGTTTTTTATTAAGACTACACTGAATTTTTTTAGACCTCTGGTTTTTGTATTATGTTGATAATGTCTTCATACTTATCATCATCAATGTATTGAGTGTTAACCAGGTGCCAGGCACTGTGCTTATCTTAACACGGATTACCTCATTTACTCCTCACAATTCAATGGATAGAGCATTGTCACTATTATCCCCATTGTACTAGTAAGATAGTTGAGGCTTACAAGGACCAAATGACGAAGTCACACAAGTTATAAGAGGTAGAACTAGAGGTCTCCTTCCTGCTGCACACCCTCACCTGTCCTCACCTGATACTCCATTCTGGCCCCAGAGCCTCAGCTTTTAATAACGTCACTATATTCCCATCACGCTAATCTTCATGATTAAATAAATCAGCAACAGAAAGTGGTGTTAAAATTTAATGCAATTATGGAAAGGAAGAAGATATCAAGAAGCTGATATTACTGCACATGTAGAAAATGTCCCAAATTAAAGCAGCTTTTTCATTAAAAGAGACAAACCTCTACTCAGCTGAAGGGAGGAAAGCCGACCCTAGGAGAGAATATGGCCGCTTCTTCCAACCAGAGAGGAGGAGCATATTACTTTCACATTAATTTCACTCCTAAATTATTTAAAAATATAATTAATGCTTTTAAAATAAAATTTTAAATGATAAGGGGTGTTTAAAAGGTATTGCATTAAGCTGAGCATTAAAATAGATGAATTCTAAGTTTCCTTCTATCTCATAAGTGCAATGATTCTCTGAATGATTGATGAAAATAAAACGAATTGAACAGCAGCATTCTGTGCTTACACTGCGAGGTCACTGCCACACTTCTCATGGAAGCTTTCACAAAGCTACTCCTCATTAGTTTTCTATAATCACTCAGAATTCCTTCCTCTCTCTAGATATCTTTCATTCATTCTTAGATGAGCAGGTAATTTGTCATCCACACCAGTACATTTTGGATACTTAAAGGGGACCCTAAAATATCAGAAATATATATTGTTCTGGAAAACATTTATTTATTGACTATAAACTTTTTTATTATACTTGTGAATTTATAAATAGTTCTATTTAGAAGCTATTTTCAAAATTAAAATTCCTTATGAAAATAAAAATGACATATTTTAAAGCAAATTTTCTTAACGTCTTTATATTGATTATCTGAATATTACAAATAATAAAAGCAAAATAATTAACCAGTGCCTGAGCTTTATCTGTTTCAAATACTGTTGTTAGTATTTTTCTTAAAAAGTTTCAATATCCTGTAATTTCTTTCTCATGAAATTGTCTGCAATCTTCAAGATGCATAAAATTTATTCACAGTTTATGTATTTGACATTGCTGACACTTTCAATGGACTCTCCTCTGTCAATCATAACAGTTTTCATCAAATTAGCTCTCTAAATTTATGATTTGTTTTAAAGTTGCCCCTGATTTAAATGCTGCAAAATTTTAACCTTCCTTAATTTTATTTCATTCTGGCAAAGAATATACATTCATTGTAAATTCTCCATAGGTCTCTCACATTATTGGGTATCTTCAGAATTACAAGTGACTGCCTTTTGTTCTAGACTACCTTTTCAAGGATGTTTATATAGTGAACAAGCTTGGAAGATAATGTCTCCCTCCAGAGCAGAGGGCAAGATGGTTTACAGTCTTAGAAGATAAAGATAGCATCTCCCTCTGGAGCAAAGCTCAGGCATACTTAGCATCCATTATAAAAGACTCAGGTCCTCTAAGGTCAAGGTTCTTTTCCTCAACACAACTCACTGCTTGTGCAGGTGTCATCTGGTGCTCTTTGCATCAGATGGGGCTCAGGGAATCAATGCAAAAATGACAGTACTCTGGCTATTACTCTTGCTGTACATACTAAACTGTTCTTCATCTCTAGTGCAGAAGTTTTATGTCTTCTACCACCATCCATGGAACTCTGTACACTTAACATATGACCTTAAAATAAGGTCAAACCTTAGGCTTATCACAGTTTTTGCTAGTTTATGTGATAAGAATGGTATGCTGATGGAGGCATGACTGTGAAAGAGAAAGAGGGTGGCTCTTCTGGGCCAATTAAAGGAATTAGAGGGAAGTACATTTATTGGTAGTGAATATGTTGAAAACATTAACCAAATTGGTCAACTGGGCAATAAATCGTCCTCCAATTTATCATCTGTTAATGAGAAGAACTAAGGAAGTGGCTGTAGACTGAATAGTGGGAAATCAGTTCAAAGAGAGCTGCCCAAAAGCTGCCTAGTTTGCTGTTAACTCATCCAGTTGGGTGGTTTCTTACCCATTGGGCTGTCAACCTTAAATCCTCCATTTTTATGACACTGCGTGGTAAGGTTCATCTTTAATGTGCAGAGGGTTCTATCCCAATACTTTCAGAGCTGAGCATCTACATGAAGTATGAAAGAAGCCAAATTAGCAACCACTGTGGCAGAAACCAGACTAACTGTTAGAGCTCTGGCTGGATCATCAGGAGACCAGGGTGTAAGAAGAATGGAAACAGCTGGGACATCTTACTTCTCAGTCCCTCCTGCAGGCTATCAAGCCAAATGTAGGTTGGCTCAGAGATGACAAAGAAACGTCACAGAGTTTTTGCAAAGAGTCTTTGCCTCTATATGGTGGACCTCTGACCCTCTTGGAGAGATTTCCTGAAATAGATAAACTTCTAGGGAAAACCACAGCTGAGTCATTGACTAGTATGAGACTCTTACTGCCCAAGTTGGATTTACAATGCTGATGAAAGTGTATCAATGGAGAATGAGAAACTAACCCAAAAGATTCTAGGTATTTTCTTAAGGTTAGCCCCATTGTCCTGGAAAACTCCAGTAGCACTTAGGTTAAAACTGGGCAAAAACTTCTCTTAAGAGATATTATCATGATAATGGGGAAGCAAGTGACCCAGATTAAAGCAGATTTATTTTTCTAAAAGTTCTCATTGTGTGAATCAAGTACAAGTCACCGAAGTACAGACCCCTAAGCCTAGTAAAAACAAAACAAACCAAAACAGTGTGGCTGTGGCTGCTGAATCAAGGATTCTCCAAGGCAGAAATAGTGCTGCAAATCATGACATTGCCACTCAACATGAGCTGGGGGTGGGAAGTTTGTCTGGTTCAGCTGCTAACAGTGGCTATACTGCTTGAAATCCAACATAAATAGAAAATTTAATGTCATGGAGCTGGTCTCTTCTATATGTTGATCTATATGGGAACTTCAGGGTAGGAGGGATCCAGACTTGCACAGTTATCTTGGCTATAGGCAACCAAGTCGCAATCCTACTTGGACCTGTGGAAGGAAAAGGCACTTAGATTTAACTAGTGGGGTTTGGCCTGGGTTTGCAATGGGGAAGAAAAGATTTTGTGACACCGGGGAACTTTGGGCCAATTCAATGTACTGTTGCTATTTCTTCTACATCTGATTGTATAGTAAGAATCGTTGTTATATGATTGTAATTCCCTATCCCATAAATGCCAAAGGAAGTCTGGGAAGAGCCACATGGAGAGAAGTGATAAAGGGACCTGTAAATTGCTCATCAGATCATCTCCCTGGCCTCTTCCAGTCCCCTCAGTGGTCAACAGAAATACTGTAGAATCCCAAAGAGGAAAAAGGGAAAACACAGCCTCAAAGCCTTGACTTAAAGGTAGCAGGGGCAGTAAAAGATACAATATCTCATAATAACCCTATATGGCCCAGTGAAAAAGGCTAATGGGAACTTGAGACATAAACTGATTTCAACTGTCCCCAAAGCCCTGGCTATTACAGACCTTGTGACTGTAGATGAAACCACTACACAAACTGATGGCACTTGGTATGATGTTTTAGACCTTGCCAGTACCTTCTCTTGTAGCTCACTGGCACCCTACAACCGAAATCAATTCACATTCATGTAACAAATCCTCCCATAAACATTTTTGGTATTCCCCAAGAGGTACCTAACCCTGCTACCATTTTCCATCACTGGGTGAATCAGGATTAGTACAAATGCCTCTACACTCTGATGTCCAAAGTTTCTGTTATGTAGATAATATCCTTTGGTTGATAAATGAGAAGCCTCAGTTTTAGCTATTCTTTCTGCAGCACACTTCTGCCAGCAGGGGTGGCTGATAAAGTCTAATGAATTCCCGGATGAATTGCTCTCTGAGTGAAGATTCTTGGAACTATGTGGATAGAATCACAATGTTCTTTCCCTTTGGCAGTCCATCAAAAAAAAAAAAATCCACCACGCTTTGGACTCTGGTATTACAGGTGTGTGTCTCCCTTAAGCATTCTACTTGGGTATTTATGTCAGTGACTCACAAATTTAATATCCGTTGAGCGGGGACCCAAACCAACAGGTTGCACTGGGAGCTGTCCAGCAGCTGTGGCAGGCTCCCAACTTCTGGGGCCGACAGTCTTAAAATCCCTTTTGAACTCCAAGTCTCCATTACGGTTTTTCCAGTAGAAAAACCTCTGGTGAAGAGAGGCAGTCATCACCCAAAGGTGCCCCTTGTCATTTTAAGGTTGTCACATGGCTACCAGGACACTCTAGCTTGCTACTGAGCGTTTCCTAAAACTGAACACGTAACCCATGGAGGACTCGTGACTCTCTAGGACCTGATGATGTCATTTTGGAGTGGATCAATTCATATTCAACTGACCCCACAGGAAGGGCCTAACAGGCCTTGATTGTTACATGGAGACAGCACATTCAAGAGCATAACTGGCATGGCCTGAAGGACATCTCAACTTTACATGAAAAAAATGGCAGCTTTTTCTTTCGGGAAACTAGATCCCTCACTCAACCACCTAAAAGAAACTGATAGCTCATTGGATCCTTCTGTTCACGAAGGCTCACTGAGTGCCTGGGCCCAGTTCACTAATGGTTTGGCTAAGCTGAAAGCTAATGTCTGCTGGGCTGCATGGCTTTTCAACGCCAGCTGTGCAAACTAAAAATAAACACTTCATACTTTCCTTTCTGGCTATTTTGAGGTCTTTATTCTTTTATTTGCACCTAAAGATGATATTATTTAATGCTTCCAAAATTGTTTTGGAATTTCATTAAAATTACATATAAATTTTGGAGAATTGAGGTGTTAAATAATAGTCTTTCCACTTGACATGGTTTTCCATTTGTTCAAATCTTCTTTGTATGTCTTTTAATAAGGCTATAGTTTCCTAGATAAGTCTTGTGCTTTTCTTATTAAATTTTTGCCAATTTTTAAGTTATTTTTTCATGTTAACATGCACATTTGTTCTTGTGTGTGTTGTGAATGAAATACTTTCCCCTATTGCCATTTCCTGGTCTTTATTGCAAGAATAGAGGAAAACAATTTTGATCTTTTGTCCGCTACCTAATCAAATTTCCTTATTAATTTTTGTTGTATTTCACTAGAAGCTGTTTTGTTTGGGTAATACATTGGCAATGCATAAAGTGCTGCTATTAAGTTTGTGAGATTTATAAAGTAAATTCGGAAGATTCCTACCTTCTTCTATAGCTTAAAATAGTTTAAATAACCTGGAATAAACTTTTCTTTGAAGGTTAGATAAAACTTGGCTGAGAACCCATCTGGCCTTGGTGTCTGTTTGAATGGTACATCTTTATTCACCTTTTCAATATTGTCTTTTGTAATTGGTCTATTCAAGGATCTTACATTTTCTTGGGTCAAATTTGGTATTTAATCTTTTGCTAGAAAAGCATCCATCTCCTCTAGGTCTCCAAATCTGTTGTCAAAATATATGTACAGTCTTCTACAATTTTTCTTTATCTTTTCTATATCTGTTCTTCTGTCTACTTTTTCATTCCTAATATTATATATAATTTGCTCTCTTTCTCTTTTTGTATAATCAGGTTTTTCTATTTTATTGGTCTTTTCTAAAAACCATTGTTTAGATTTATTTTTCCTTTTACTATGAAATTTTTTTACTTAGTTAAACCCAATTCATCTTTTAGAATTTCCTCTTTCAATTTTTTTTTTTTTGGCTACTTTTGGTATCCCTTTCCTAATTTTTTAAGATTAATCTTAATTCTTTTATTTTTCTATTTTTCTTCAATATTGATTTTTTTTTCCTAAGTGTATGTAGCTTTTGCTATTTTGTAGATTTGGGGGCAAAATGTTTTCATTTTCTTGCCTTCCAGATAGCATATAATTTCTTTTTTCATTTTCTCATTGACCCAGGATAATATTTTTAGAAGTATGTTTCTAATTAGTCAGGATTTCTGTTTATTTATTTAGTATTTATTTCAAGGATGATAGATTTACGACCATAATATGTGACCCATAAAAGGCTGAAAATATACTTAAAAGTTGAACATTTTTGGTGGTCAAACTCATGATCATTTTTTGTGAAATTTTCAGAATGAATTAACATTATTTTTCTGTTCTTAAGGAGTATAAAGGCCTATTTATACCTATAAGATTAAATGCATTAATCATATGACTCATTACTTCTAGGTCTATAGTATTTAATCTTTGTCTACCAGAACTGTTAGATTCTGAGAGAGGCACACTGAAGTTGCATACATTCCTTTGAATGAATGATAATCACTGTATTCAGATACACACATGTGAATTAGTGAGGATTATTTGTAGAGGGTTGTTTAGGATTGTATTCAGTAGTGAGTACAAGAAATCTAATAAATGATGGCCTCATAGAAGCAGGCTTATTTATGTAACAAATGTTTTAAGTAGGTAGGTGGGTCTAAGGTATGCACAGTGACATGAAGAAAACAGGACCCTTGCTTTTCTGCTCTGTCATGCTTAGTAAAGGCTAGTACAATTCTGGGGTGGGTTCTCTGTTCCGGGGTGCAGAAGGGAGACTTCAGTGTTTGTTTCATTGCCCAGAACTTAGTCACATGGGCACCTCTAGCTAAAATGGGGATGGAGAAGGTAAGCTTTAGCTTTAGTGCTTTGAAAATGGAGGAAGGCAAATGACAAGAAATTGGAATGGGCATTGAGGTTAACAACTAACAGTATCAGCCACACTGTTAAGACATATATTCAGAATTTAAAGTTTTTAATATTTGCTACCTCTTGTTTTCCTCAGTGTTGTTCCACCATCCCTTCATCCCCCTTGGATATACTACTCTTTATTTAAAAAGAATTTTCAAAGGTTAAAACATTAATGCCTAACTTAGGGTATTCTCCTCTTGTAATCAAAAGAATTGAAAAGGGGAGTGGAATGGAGGAAAGTAGGCTTCATTTTATAAAAGGAAACAGAACTTAAGAATTTGTTATTCAAGGGATTTTCTAGAGTCTGTGTCCTGTAATTAATATGGGCTTAATACTTAAAGTGAACCAGGGAAGAAGGCTAGTAAGAGGTGGGCGGCTATGATGGCATAGAAAGATTCTGAGCCCATCTCCTCCCACATATGCACCAAATCTACACCTACACACAGAGCAATTCATCCTGAGAAAGAACTGAGGACCTTCTCCCCAAAAGCATCTTCTGCACAATAAGGAATAAAAATATCATATAAAAAATGATGGAAGAGATGGAGACATGGAAACAGAGTGAGCCCCACCCCCAACATGGCCCTGCAGTAGGAAGGAATACCACTGAGCCACCAGAGCACACACTTGCCTGCCCTATAGCAAAAAACAAAGCCATGGTTTAAAGGGTTTAAAGACCAATCACATTATAAGGAAAAAAAACTGATTTTCAGAAATAAAATACCTGACAAATGCCAAGGAAACTGCTAGAACTCTCTCTGGGACCAGTGGTGCTGGTGAGCATCATTGTTTACATTCACCCTAGACAACGATAGGGCAGAGGGAGGAGGATGACTGCCACTGGTTAGGTACCCCTCATCCCTCACCCCAGTACATTGTTAGTGTGGACGGGAACAGGGAAAGCACCATTATTAGGTTCCTACCCCCATCTCTCCATTGCATATAGATAGTGCAGATGGGAGTAGGGTCAGGGCACATACATAAGCTCCAGACTTAACCAAGGCGTCTCCTGGACCCTTCCTGTGCCCAAAAACACCTGCTAGAGATTCAGTAGTCCTACTCATCAGCTCAGTGCTCAGATGGATTCACCCTGCTCATACCCCTTACATTCCCAGGACCCTGTTAGCATGTTTCTGACTGGTGCCCACCTGGGAGACCTCCTGACCATGTTCCTTGGCTCCCAGCCACCTGACCAGTGTAGCAACAGCCAGTACCCACTTGGGAGATCACTGGACTTTTCTCCTATGCACCTCATGCCCAAAAGCATGGCCCCTCCAAGCAGCCATCCAAACACCCAGGAGACCATGGACCCTGGGTCCTGCCCCTGTGCCCCTGGTCATCCCACCAGCAAGACCCCAGCCCATTGCCTGTCCAGGAGCCTCCCAGACTGTGCCCCTTCAATACTGGTTGCCCTGCCAGCATGGTCCTGGCTGGTGCCACACAGGAGACCCTCCAGTCCATACCCCAGAAGTCCTGGATCTGGAATACCCCATTCTGGACCCATCTAGCTTCCAGCTAGCCAACTAAAACCTCCAGGCACACAAAGTCTATCCAGGGGACATTCTTACACAAGGCCACACTTTCAAGACTGGGAGAGGTAGCCCTTTCTCCTAACCTACAGAAACAAACAGAGGAACTCATATAAAGTGAGTAGACAGAGGAGGCATGTTTGAAAGAAAAGAGCATGACAAAACTTCAAATAAAAAACTAAATGAAACAAGAGTTGGCAATCTACTGGAAAATGAGTTTAAAGTAATGGTTACTTATAGCCCTTACCTTAGATGCTTACCAAACTTCAGAGAAGAATGCATGAACTCTGAGAACTTCAACAACAAGACAGAAAATATAAAAAAGAACCACAGATGAAGAATACAATAAATGAAATGAAAAATACACTAGAGGGAATCAACAGCAGATTAGAAGTTCCAGAAGGTAGATCAGTGATCTGGGAGACAAAGTAATGGGATGCACTCAGGTTGAATAGTAGAAACAAAACAAAAAAAAAAGAAATGAGGATCTGGGGAAGAACATCAAGCATCCCAATATTCACATCATACCGGCCCCAGGGGGAGAAGAGCAAGAGAAAGGCTAGAAACAGTATTTGAAAAAATAATAATTGAAAACTTCCTTCACCTGGGCAAGGGAACAGATACCCAGGTCCAGGAATTACAGAGAGCCCCAAACAGGATGAACTCAAGGACGCCCACACCAAACACATAACAGTTAAAATATTAAAGGTCCAAGACAAAGGGGAAAACTTGAGAGCCATGAGAGAAAAGCAACAAGTCATGTACAAGCGGAACCCCATCGGCTGTCCGCTGATATTTTAGCAGAAACTCTACAGGCCAGAGAGATAGCATGACAGCTGAAAGGAGAAAAACGTACAACCAAGAATACTCTACCCAGCAAGGCTTATCTTTCAGAATTGAAGGAGAGATAAACAACTTCCTAGATAAACACAAGTTAAAACAGTTTACCACCACTAAACCAGCCTTAAAACAAGTGTCAGAGGGACTTCTTCAAGAGGAAAAGAAAAGGCCATAACTAGAAGCAAGGAAATTATGAAAAGAAGTAATTCACTCCTAAAAGCAAACATATAGCAAAGTTAGTAGATTAATCATTCAAAAGCTAGTATGAAGGTTAAAAGACAAAGTAGTAAAATCAATCACTTGTAAAAATTGGTTAAGGGAATCACTAAATAAAAAGATGTAAAAAAGATATCATATACATGATGCATGGAGGATGGAAAGTAAAAAAATGTGCTGTTAGAATGCACTCATTAACTTAACATAGACTAGTCATATATAAAAGTAAGATGTCATACATAAACTCCATGATAACTACAAATGAAAAACCTATATAGATACACAAAAAATAAAGAGAAAGGAATACAACCATAACAATAAAGAAAGTCACAAGGGAATAGAACAAGAGAAGAAGGACCAGAGAACAACAAAAACAACCAAAAAAACATTTAGCAAAATGGCAATAAATACATACCTGTCAGTATTCCCCTTAAATATAAATGGAGTAAATGCTCCATTCAAAAGACATAGAGTGACTGAATGGATAAAAAACTAAAAACCCATCTATATGTTGTCTACAAGAGACTCACTTCAGACCTAAACATACAGACAAGCTAAAACTAAAAAGATGGAAAAAGATATTTCATGCAAATAGAAATGAAAAAAGAGCTGGAATACTACTACTTATATCACACAAAACAGACTTTAAAACAAAGACTCTAACAAGAGACAAAGGTGGGCATTATAAAATGATTAAAGGTTCAATGCAGCAAGAAGATACAACAACTGTAAACTTCTACACACTAAACAGAGAAACACCTAAATATATAAAGCAAATATTAACAGACATAAAGAGAGAATTTGACAGTAACACAATAATAGAATACAGAAAAGTAAAACTTTAACATCCCACTTACAGCAATGGATAGATCATCCAGGCAGAAAATCAATAAACAATGGCTTTGAATGACACACTGGACAAAATGCACTTAATGGAAATACACCAAATATTGCATCCCAAAAAAGCAGAATGCACATTTTTTTAGTGCACATGGAACATTCTCCAGACTAGATCACATGTTAGCCTACAAAACAAGTCTCAATAAATTTAGGAAGATTGAAATCATACCAAGCATCTTTTCCAACCACAATGGTATGAAAATAAATCAATTACAGGAAAAAAAAACTGAAAAAAACCCACAAACACATAAAGGCTAAACAGCATGCTACTATACCTAATGGGTGAACAAAGAAATAAAAGAAGAAATCAAAACATGGAGAATAATGAAAACAGAAACACCACAATTCAAAACCTTTGGGACACAGCAAAAGCAGATACAAAAGGAAAGTTCCTAGTGATACAGGCCTAACTCAAGAAATAAGAAAAATCTCAAATAATAATTTGAGCTTACACTTAAAGAAACTAGAAAAAGAAGAACAAAGCCCAAAGTTACTAGAAAGAAAGAAATAATAAAGGTCAGAGAAGAAATAAATGAAATAGAAACAAAAAATCAATACAAAAGATAAATGAAACTAAAGTTGGTTCTTTGAAAAGATAAGCCAAACTGATAAACTGTTAGCTAGACTCACCAAGAAAAAAAGAGACAGGACTCAAAAACATAAAATCAGAAATGAAAGAGAAGTTGTAACAGACACCAGAGAAATACAAGTGATTATAGATTACTATGAAAAATTATATGCCAACGAATTGGACAATGTGGATAAATTACAAGAAACATTTAGTCTTTCATGAACCAGGAAGAGAGAAAATCTTAAAAGACCAATTACTAGTAATGAAATTGAATTGGTAATAATAATAATAATAATAATAATAATAATAAAACCTCCCAAGTATAGGTCCAGATGCCTTCACAGGAGATTTCCACCAAACATTTAGAGAAGAGTTAATACCTACCCTCTCAAACTATTCCAAAAGTTGAAGAGGAAGGAAAGCTTCCAAATTCATTCTGAGGACAGCATCACCTTGGTAAGAAAACCAAAGACACTGTAAAATAAAATTTCAGACTAGTATCTCTAATGAACATAGATGCAGAAATCCTCAAGAAAATATTAGCAAACCAAATTTTAAAATGCAAACAAAGGATTATTCCAATGGCCAGTTTGAATTTCTTGCAGGGAGGCTAAGATGGTTCAGTATTTCCAAATCAATCAATGTGATACACCACATTAACCAAAAAGATAAAAATGGTCATCATAAAGCATGGTCATCTCAATAAATGCTGAAAAATAGTTGACAAAATTCAGCTTCCACTGATGATAAAAACTCTCAACAACGTGGGTATAAAGGGAACATATCGCAATATAGTACAGGACATATATGACAAACCCACAGCTAACATCATATTCAGTGGTGAAAAGCTGAGACCTTTTCCAATTTAACATAGTAATGCAAAGTCTAGCCATAGCAATCAGGCAAGAAAAAGAAATAAAAGGCATCCAAATTGCTAAGAAAGAAGTAAAATTTCCACTATTTGCATATGACATAATACTATATATAGAAAACCCTGAAGACTCTACCAAAAATCTACTGAAATTAATAAATTAATTCAATAAAGTCACAGGATACAAAATACACAGAAATCTGTTGCATTTCTATATACAAATAATGAAGTAACAGAGAGAAATTCAAAAATCAATCCTATTTACAATTGCATCAAAAAGAATAGAATACCTAAAAAATAAATTTAACCAAGAAGATGAAAGACCTGTACTCTACTCTGAAAACTAGAAGACATTGATGAAAGAAACTGAACAAGAAGGAAATAAATGGAAAGCTATTCCATGCTCATGGATAGGAAGAACTAATATTTTTTAAATGTCCATAACACTCAAAGCATTCTATAGATTCAGTGCAATCCCTATCAAAATACAAACAGCGTTTTTCAATAAATTAGAGCCAAGAATCCTAAAATGTATATGGCACCACAAAAATCACCAAATAGCCCAGGCAATCTTGAGAAATAAGAACAAAGTTGAGGGGTATGCTGATTTCAGTCTATACTACAAAGATCCCTGGTTGTATACAACAAAACTACAATGATTAAAATTTATGGTACTGGCACAAGAACATAGACCAATGAAACAGAATAGACAGTCCAGAAACAAACTCACATCTATATGGTGAGTTTATATATGACAAAGATGGACCTAGGGGATATTGTGCTAGGTGAAATAAGTCAGACAGAGAAAGACCAATATGATATGATATCACTTATATGTGGAATCTAAAAATTCCACATCTTTGAAGACTCTAACAAATATACACAGAAATCTGTTGCATTTCTATATACAAATAATGAAGTAACAGAGTGAGATTAAGAAATCAATCCTATATATAATTGGATTATAAATAAAACAAATAAAACAAAACTAGACAGAGAACAGAATGATAGCTGCCATGGTGAAGGGGGGTAGAGGTATGGGAGAAATTGATGCAGGGAGATGATTAGTTACAATGTCCGATACCTTGATCTGAGTGATAGTTACATGAGTGTACACACATGCCAGAGTTCGTTGAGCTGTACACAAAGATTTGTGCATTTTACTTATAAACCTCAATAAAATATAGAATAATTGAGATATGAATGTTACTGTAAATTTGGTATACAGAAATGTTGTATTATTATTTTACTTTCTTTAAAATTAACTCTACTGAAAGTTTTAAATTTTTTCTTTTGCTATTTAAATTCTCAATCCATGGAAAGTTTTTTCATGTATAATGCATGGTAGAGATTAGTTTTCAAGGTTTTTCCATGTAAATAACCAAGTTTTTAAGCTGTCATTCCTGAACAATACCTCCTTTCCCAAGTGATTTTCTAGGCCACCTCCATCAAATATCAAAGTCCTATATATGCATGGGTAGTTTGTTGAACTCTGTATTTTATTTCATTTATCTCTCCTTTATGAATAACACATCTCAATATATCTCCATAAGCCTGTATACCTGGAAGAGTAGCACCTCCTTCATGGTTTTATTTTTTTAAGAGGTATTTTGGCTATTTCTGGACCTTTATTTAGTTATGCAAAGAATCTTTTGGAGATTTTGACTGGAGTTACATTATATCTATAGATCTGTATAAGAAGAATAAAGGTACTTATGACATCTCATGATGAACATGGGATATTTTCTAATTGTTAGTATTTTTTTAACATCATTCAAAAATGTTCTATAGTTTTCTACAGACAGGTTTTGCACATCTATTGTTAGATTATTAACAATATTAAACTTTATATCTCTAAGTGTTATTGTAATTATTGTAAATAATATCTTTCATAGTTATTATTATTCTAATTGTTTCTGGTTTATAGAAGTGTAATCCACATACGTGTATTGATCCTATGTTTTGCTATCTTGCTCCACTCTCATATTGTTATAGTTTATTACACTATAAGTAGTATTATAATAATTTGGGGGATTTCAATTAGACAATCATATCATCTGAAAATGACAGCCTTTTTTTTCTTCTTTGCTATCCTTCCAAGTTTTAATTCATTCCTTTGTCTATAGAACTGGTTAGAAAACTACTATACTATGTTGAACAGAAGTAGTGTTGTGTTGTTGAAATAAAAAGCTTAAAATTTTTTGAGGAAAATATGGATGAATTATTTTTCTAACTTTATGATAGAAAATACTTTCTTAAACCATTACAAACACTATTAAATAAGAAAGAAAATATTAAGCATTTGATACTATCTACAAGTAAATAATTCCTACAAGTCAATAATAAAAAGAAAAAGAAATTAAAAATGGGAAAAAGATCTGAATAGGCATTTTACAGAAGAGAAAACACATATCAGTAAAAAGCATATGAAGTGAGACTCAATTTAACTAGTAATCAGAGAAATGTGAAAAAATACCAGGAAAGTTATTTTACATTCATCCAATAAGCAAAAACTTAAATGCTGACAATACCAAGTACTGCAGAGATTATAAATCAATAGGCTCTAGCAGATTGCTAATGGGATATAACTTGGAATAATCACTTTGGAAGATAATTTAGCATTATCTTCTAAAGTTGCCTTTTGTACACCTAATAAAGCAGTAGTTCCACTCCTCGGTATTTACCCAAGAGAAGTTTAGCAAATGAGCACCAGAAAATACCTAGCAGCACTATTAATGATAACACAAATTCAGAAACAATCCAGGTCCCTATTGACAGGACCTTGTATATTAAAAATCAATGAAAATTAATGAACCAAGCTACATGTAACACATGGATGAATCTTATTATGATAACAATGAGTGGAAGAAGACAGTCCCAGAAGATACATTATATGGTATCCTTTTTATATACTTCAAAAAGAAGCAAAACTAAACAAAAATATTTTAGGACAGTATATGCATGTAATAATTTTTCTTTAAGACAAAGTATGAATAAACAAAACAAAAAAACGGCCACCCCAAGGGGAGACAAAATAGCACATAGATGTGTATTAGATTTCAGTTCTTGATTGGACAATGGAGTCGTATAATTTCATCATTTTGTTAATAAACATACAAATTTAAATCAATAAAACAAATAAAGGCCATGAATAAGCAATGAGGGCAGTATGTCAGTAACCAAAAATTATGTTGAGTCCTATTTGGTGCCTTAAGGTAAAAGAAATTGATAATAATAATAACAAAAACAAAAAACAAATACATTTAAAAAATTAATTCCATTTATAAGTTCCATCTAGCCAAACTGGTGGGAAATTTAAGTTCAAATATTTGGAGGATTCCCCTATCCAGTGTAATGCAAAAGCCCTGGGATCTTATCAAGAACAAAAGCATTGGGAAGACCCTTCCAGTCTCACAGCCCTAAGGGTTATTACTGAGATTCCCATTGCCCAAGCTAGCTCCATGCTCTCCTTTTTTCTTTAGTCTAGACAATGTTTTCTTCTACACTGTGACACAATCTTTCCCAGAGGCGAGGGAGGTACTGAGCAAGAGAAGGGAAAAAAAACACAGAGAAGAAAACCAAATTAATATCTCAAAAATTACTCTAGACATCACTAAAAAGAAAATGTATTCTCTATCATATTTACTCACCTGTGAGACATACTTTTAGTAAGGCTATACTTCTTTCTCCCATTTCAGATTCTCCAGCTCAGGTTTATTACATTCTTCTGAATAAATTAAGAAGTTTCCTATTTGCTATACCATTAAACATTTGCTTTGGCTCTAAGCCCAATTCTTTGGTGATTGAACTTGAGGAAAAATTTAACTACAATTTACATGTAAACTTAATTCTAGAAACAGAAACTGTTGCAATAAATGAGAAAACAAGTAAAGGCATAGAAAATTAAGAAGACTGTCATATCAAGTAGGAAATGGGCCCTTTGGTAAGTCGTTTTTATTGCTTTTTCTCTTATATATCTGAACATAGAGTTCATTAGCAGTATATTGTCAAATGAAGCATCTGAGTCTAGTTCAAGTTTATTACTAATGTTATCATACATTAATAATAAATTTATAAGTCAAATAAGTACTTAATAACATTTGCATGATCCAAACTGTGACCCACATTACAGTTATTTAATGAAGGATGATCTTAGGTCAACTTGCTAAATATCAACACTGTGCTTGTAACATAACTTCATTCTCTCACCATGACATGTTTTTCTTACACAGATTAATGAGCTTTTCTATTATTGCCTTTTCCATGTTTAATTTGCAAAGAGATAAAAACATCTAAGTTTATACATATAAGTGTCAGGTAAAGAGGCGCTACTAAGAAGAAAGAAAGGAGCTTTGAGCTTAGAATTAAATTTGCAGGGCAGTTATAGAAAGATAATGGTGGAAACTATAAGAGTGGAAAAACTCTCCAATTAAGGGAGGAAGTCAAGAGAAAAGACAATGGAGATGACTGCTTCCCAGGTTATGATCATATAAGAAACCTTTCTTTCACTTACCCAAATGTAAGACACATCAATTTTGTAACCCAGACAGAACATTAATAGTAAATATGTTTTATTATGTCTTCAACATAGACACTTTCCCCCTTTTAAATTATATCTCTCAAGCTGACAAAGGGAAAAAAAGAGTAAATGTGATCAAAAAGGTGTTTCTTGGATTAAAGCTACTTTCAAACATTTGAAGAAACAGATTCTAAACCTTTGAACAAATGTTAAGTACATAGACTATTTTTTTAAATCTGGACAACTATCATTTCTCACAGGCATTAAAAATTATACTGCAAACAATAGGCTTGGCTGTGAAGATATAATATAATCTAATGATATATATATATTAATATATTAATTATATATATAATATGTTTACATATATTATGTATATACATATATAAACAAATAAAATGTTTAGTGTCAGTCTTCATATTTATAAGATTATTGCCCTGGTCTTTTATGCCATTTCCAATGGTATTTAATTACTTGGAATAATTAAAAAGGAATACAAACACATTCTAACAATTGACCAATAATGTGTCTCAAGTTCTTTCAAGACCATGCATGCTCAAGCCTTTCCTTTCAGAAGTAACAGATCACTTTAAATCTGTCAGTACAAACATGATTTTATTTCTTTTTTATGTGCACTAGCAAGTCTGTGATATCTCTGAGATTTTGCCTCATTCATCATGACTTTCATAAATACAAGAGATGCCTTTGGAGCTCCCAGTGTTCCTAGTTAAACTGTGCCTCTCCCAACTTCAACACTACCAGTCTCACTAGCACAAACAGTGTAAAACATTAATCCTGAGAAGGAAACTATGTGTAGAACCCATCACACACTTTCCCCTAAGAGAACATTGGAAGGAAACTCATCGTGCCTCACGACTTTGTTTACCGCAGATACTGCTGGAAGTCCAAATTCTCAGACCATCCTTCATCACCTACATTTATCCCTTCAAATAGCTCTGTCCATTCCCTAACTAAAAATATTCATTGCCCTCCCAAATTTTTGCATTGCACTCTCTGAAGCTCATTCTTCTAAGTCTTCTCTAGATCTTCTAACTCGTCTGTAGATATTAATTTCACCTTTTTCATTTAATGGAAATTTATTCCCTGAATATGGTGCCTCCTTGTAGTCCTATGTAGCTGCTCTTTCTCTCATATTCTATGTAGCACCACAGGCCTGGAGATAGAATTTGTGTCTCTGACCCTCACTGCTGCTTCTAGAAAGTTTTTTTTCTCCCCTCCTCCCTTAAAAACCCCAGATCTATGAAGCACAGTCCATCAGACTGTATCCAGGGTAGCATTCTGTAGTGGTATAGATAGTGATACTATGGTCACAATCAACCTTTGGATCCCTCTCTCTCATTTGTTATCCACTCCATCAATACTTCTGCCACCATTCTTAATGGGTTTAATATTCATGTTGATGCCCTGGCTTCTTATTCATTACTTCCTTATTTCCAACAATTTATTTTTTCCAATCTCAAGGTTATGTCTTGGTAAGGTTCATTGACAATAGGTCACTGCATCACTTCCAAAATCTTTATTCAACAGCCTACTTCTACCAATTCTATCATTCTAGAGCATGTATTTTAGTATCTCAACTCCAAAGGTGTTTAGATCTTAAGTCTTTGGCACAATTTTAAAAATTCCCTTATTCCCTTTATAGTCTCGCTTCTCTCATCTTCCATAAAACATCATGGTAGTCACTTCATTGCAGGTACTCTGAACTCTCTTCTCCTCATCTCTTTCTCTGGAATTCTTGCCTGGAAAAAAGGAAAAAATTTTCAGTACTGGTTAAACCAAACTCCACACTAGCAATACATCTGCTCTGTTAGCAGATGAATTTGGCTGCAGCAAAATTCACAATCATTACTAAAATATCTTTCAATTCATGATCCAGATCTCAAAATGTACTCTCTAGTGACATCCAAGAAATATTATTACATTTCTCTTGTATTATTGCTTTTCCAGTTCTCAAAAAACTATTTTACAACTCCTCCTCTCTCCAACTTCTATCCAGGTAGTCTCAAATGATTATCTCAGTTCTCATTCATGATACTATCCCAAAACCACATTGCAATATTACCCCCAACTCTTCTTACTATTGTTGAAATACATCAAACTTCTTTCTCTCTCTGGACCTTCCACCTAGAAAGCTCTTTTTTCAAATCTTCGCTATGACTTGCTCCTACACATCCGAGCCTCTGTTAAGTTGTTACTTCCTCAGAGAGATGCTTCCTGACCACGCCATTAAAAATGCACCCATTCGTTACTCTCTATTCTTCTGCGACACCATTTCCTTCATAGCCTTTATTACCTTATAAAGCCTATTTGCTTGACTGTTTTCTGTCTTCTCTTCTAGAATGAAAGCGAGAGATTTGTTGATCCTGTGTCTGAAGCAAACGAAAGAGTGCCTGACACATAGATGTTCAACCTACTTTTGAACAATTAATTAAAATCACATCATTAAAAATGTAATGAAATGTTCTCAAAATCCCCAGACTGAAAACAACTTTAATGAATAAATAAATAAATATCTGAGTAAATACAAAGTATCCCATGTTTGTGGATAAGAAGGCTCTATAGTGTTAAGATGTTGATTCTCCACAAACTGATCTATAGATTCAACACAAGCCCAATTAAAATCCATGCAAGTTTTTTTAATCTAGAAATTGACAAGCTAATTTTAAAATATACATGAAAATATAAAAGATATATAAGAGCAAAAATAAACTAGAAAAAAGAATGAAGTTGGAAGACATCTAATTTCAAGAATCGCTCTAAAACTGCATTAATCAAGGTAGAGTGGTATAGATATAAGGTTAGAAAATTCGATAACAAAGTATATTAGAGTGTCTAGAAAGAGACAAACACATATGTACAATTGATTAATTCTCAACAGAAGCATTAAAACAATCCAATGAATAAGGGAAATTCTTTTCAATTAGTGGTGCTGGAGCAACTGCGTATGTAATTGGAAAGAAAGAAACACCCCCATCTCACAGTGTACACAACATTTAATTTAAGTTGGGTCAGAGACATAAAATATGAACCACGAAGCTTCTATAAGAAAACATAGGAGAATATCTTCATAGCCTTAGAATAGGATAAATTTCTTAGGACACAGAAAGCACTAATCATAAAAAATTGATAAATTGGACTTCACAGAAACAAAACTTTTCTGCTCATCAAAGACATAGTAATGAAATGAATAGGTAAGACACATACTAGGGGAATGTATTCACGAAACCTGTATATGAAAAATAACTGATATCAGGATATATAAACAAGACCTATAAATCAATAATAAAAAGACAAGTAACCCAATTAAAGATGGGAAAAATAGTTGCACAGACACATTTCATAGGAAGAATATAAATGGCCTATAAGCATATGGAACAGTGCCACCAGCATTATTACTTACCAAAACGCAAACTAAGAGAACAAAAATATATCACCACACACCCACCAGAATGGTTAAAATTTAAAAAGACTGACAATGTAGAGTAGCAATAGTAGCAAGGGATAAAGAGAAAAACAACTGTCATACATTGCTGGTAAAACTATAAAATTGTGCAATAGCTTTGGAAAAAGATTTGGCAGTTTCTTATAAAGTTAAGTATATATTTACCATGTGACTATGTAATCCCACTCGTAGGTATTTTACCCAAGAGATATGAAGACATATATTCACACAAAACTTCTGCAAGAGTGTTCACAGCAACATTATTCATAATAGGCAAAAACTGAAAACAACCCAAATATCTTTTAATGTCAGAAAGGATTTTCTTACAGACCCCACCTACATTCACAGTTAGGGGACATACATCCCACCTCTTAATGGAAAGAGTGTCAAAGAATACATGGCCATCTTTAATATAACAGATATGCAGTACTAGGATACAGAAAGCTAATCTATGTTGATAAAAATCAAAATAGTGTTTATCTTGGAGTAGACAAAGTGACAGGCATTGACTGGCAAAGCACATAAGGGAAATTTCTGGGTGATAAAAATGTTCTGTATCTTGATTAAAGAGGTATTTACAGACGTGTATAAATATGTCAAAATTTATCAAAATATAACATTAAAGATCTGTGTATTTCACTGTGTGCAAGTTATACCTCCATTTAAAAAATAACTTTATTAAAAGTGTTTGGAAGTAGACTCCTTCTAAGCAAACATATTCACACCAACTGGAAATTTAGGAGATAGCTTATTATGCTCCTAGTTTTGTTTAGAAACTCATCTTTCCTGAGTTTTTAAAAACTCTTCTAGTGAAAGATATCATAAAATATTGTTTCTCCATAATATTCAAAGCCTTTTTTAAGGTCAAATGAACTCACAACTGAAAATTCTGAAAAAAATAAAATGAACTTTTTATTCACCATAAATGTTGAAATGATATATATATACATGTACTAACATATATAATTTGATTTTAACTGCAGTTTTTCCATTCTAGGTTTGAGCAGATTGAAATAAAATCCTAGCTAGAACCACTTAAGAAATCAATTCAATCAATCCCACAAGTGTGTCCTTATGCTGAAGCCAGATAAACACCCATATTTGACATCCTGAGATTAGTGCTCTTCGGGGGGTTCAAGCAGTATGACTTCCTTCAGGGCTTCTCGAACCACAAAAGGACTACTGGGCTGTTAAGTATGTTTTAATGCATTTCAATTCTTGGTGATTGTTGTTCTATATAGAGTACTAAAGACAATTTCTTTAAGAATACTCTTCTTTTTGGAATTCTGTATAAAGAAAAAAAGAGCATAAAAGAACTTTAAAAGTATAAACATAATTAACAAAAATTTACTTCAGTTGTGAAACTAAGCTAGGACCTACATCTCAACTAGAAACTTTGGGCTTAACCTATAATCATAGCAAGATTTCTTCATGTGGGCCTGCCCTCTAAGTAGGCCTTCTCAGTGGTTCAAGAATTAGTGTGGTTGAGTTATCTACTGACAGTCTTCCAAGGATTCCCTACTGAAACTTTGCTTAGGACGATATGACTCTCTTTGTCTTCTTTCGCTCCCTACCTTCCTTCCCTTAAGTGCCCTTCCAACCTCAAGTTCCGTGCTACTGAATGTCACAGGTGAGCTCATGATTGTCCACAACTAGATGAAAATAACGCTCGGCTAGTTTTCAACTCCATTGTTTCTTCTGTGTTTGCAGACACTGCCGCCCAGCACAGCTGTGGGTTCATCAAGAACTGCCATGTGCATCTGACTATCTCTTTCTCATGCTAGAGCACATGTTAGCATCTGATGCTACACATGCCCAAATCACTGTATGTGTGGAAAGGGTCAGCCACCAAGGAGAAGCACTTGATGCTGACAGCTTCTCAGGACTCCTTTGTCATGACTCCTCAGCAGTCAGGAACTTCAGGAGTACTTCATGGATGTTCAAATGCCATAATGTAGAGCTCCTACTTCCACCTACTTTTAAAGTAAACTACCTCTCAAAATAATCTCTTTTCTCCCCTCACATCTTGATCCCAATAAAGATCCTTAGCAAAAGAAACTACATAAATCCATCTAAAGTAGAATAGACCTGGACTTTACAACACTACTAATGGAAATTGATTCCTAATTCATGGAAAAGTGTCAAGATTAGGGCACATATTTCTTAACACAAGCCACCTGTTCCATGCCTAGTCTGGGATCCCACCTAAGGAGTTTCCCTGTTTTTAGCCACTCAGCTGATTTACCAAGAGAATAAGGTTCAGTAACTTGACAGCTCATTCAGAAACTTGCCAATCAATACTACAATTGTATCTCAGTTGGTATTAGGGGGGAACGTGGTGGTGCAAGGATATTTTCTTTGTTTGTTTATAAGAGATTACTGTGGAGTTCTAGATGATCAGAGATACTAGGTCTAGTTTAGACCTCCACTTTTTAAAATATCAACACATCAAAAATCACTACTCCAAGCACCTTCAAGGACTTCCTATTTCTTCCAGACCCTTTCCCAGACCCTCAAAACTCCCTAGGGTCCAGCAACTCAAGTGTTGATGTCTGACATGTCATGGTAGGGCCTATGGGCCCTTGCTCCAGCACTGTGATGGGCGTCCATTCTAATTGGTCAGTGCCCACGTGGCACCAGTTGATTAGAATGTATAGTCATGAGATCATATAATTGTGTGCTTTTTTCTGCCAATCATTTGTGCATATAGAATCAACTCTGGTTTAGATACATAAATTGTCAACTGATAATTAAAACACATAAATCTCATAAAATGCGCTTCCATTTTACTTTGGAATGAGTATTTGTCAGCAAGTTTCAAATATTTTACTATGTTTTTAGGCTAGTATCAAAAGTAAGTAATACAAATTAAGTTGTATTACTTCCTAAATATTCAAGATCGCCAACACCCAAAGGGAAATAAGGGAATAAACAAATATTGAGCATTGTCCTAAGCCAGGCTCTCTTATCTCATTAAATTCTCACAACAACCCTCTTAGTATCATTATTCCCATTTTACAGATGGGAAATGTAATGCTCAAAGTTGTGCTTATCACAGATCTGTCTAAACACTAGCACAAAGTTGATCTATGTTATGCCTCTCCAAAAAAAATGTGAAAGGGTGTCAATGTGGGAACTCCCTGGAGCAGCCCAGAGCATACAGGGGCTGCAGGGGAATATGCATGTGCATGGTTTCTGATCCTAGCTGACAGTGGGCTCAGGGAAAGCAGCAACGTGGGAATCTCTGTAGGAGCCCAGAGCACTCAGAAGCAAAGAGAGACATGCACAGAGACTGACTTCACTTTGCCAGCAGCAACTGGGAGGCATCTGATGTGGGAACTCACCAGAGCAGTCCCAAGTGGCCCAGAGAGTGCAAGGATACCAGATGAGGAGGCATGGGCACTCAGATGGATCAAATCCAGGAGCTACCTAGCATGCACCCATGACCAGTACTGGTCTACCACTTCCCCTTACCAGGACAGAACTCATAGATGTCCACCCAGGATCTGCTCCAATGGGACCCCAAGGCCACACCCCCAGGACCATGACCTGAGAGCCCCAGAACCAGGAAGAGTCATCTCACACTTACTCGGCCTCCAGCTTGCCAAATCCATAAGACACATAGGCTACACAGGAGGTTCTTCCATACTAGGCCAATCCTTCAAAATTGGAAAACAAACACTTTCAAGACTGGGAGAGTGGAGCCCTTCCCCTCCTCTCTGCCAGTGGCTATGCTGGGGATGGGGTATAAAAAAGAACCAACTGGAGATGAAGAATTCAATAGATGAAATAAAAAATATACTGGAGGGAATAAACAAAAAACTAGACAATGCAGAAGAACAGATCAGTGACTTGGAAGATAGAGTAGTGGAAAGCAGTCAAGCTGAACAGTAGGAGGAAGAAAGAATTAAAAGGAAATAGGGTAAGAGAGCTCTAGGACAACTCCAAATGTCCTAACATCCATATTATAGGTGTCCCAGAAATAGAAGCAAAAGAGAAGAGTGGAAAATTTATTTGAAGAGATAATTACTTAACTTGGGGAAGGAAACAAGAGAGCTCCAAATGATGACACCAAGAAGGTCCAACCAAGACACATCATAACGAAATATCAAAGATCAAAAAAAAAGGAGAGAATCTTAAAAGCAGCAACAGTAAATAAATGAATTATGTATAAGGGAAACCCATAAGTTTATCAACTTATTTTTTTGCAGAAACTCTGCAAGCCAGAAGAGAGTGATATATAAAAAGCACTGAATGGAAAAAAACCTCCAACCAAGAATACTCTACCCAGCAAGGTTATCATTGGGAATTGAAGGAGAGAGAAAGAGCTTCACAGATAAACATAAATTAAAAGAGTTTGCCACTAGTAAATTAGCTTTACAAGATATGTTAAAGGGATGTCTTTAAGACGAAATGACCCTAAAGAGAATCCAGAAATTTAAGAAAGGGAAAAATATCCACTACTAAAGTACACATATAGCAGAGGTAGTAATCAGTTACTTAAAAGCTAGTATGAACGTCAAAATGACAAAATAGCGAGAGCAATTGTATCTAAAAATTAGTTAAAGGAATTGCTTAATAAAAAAGTATAGAAGAAGATACTATATACTTAAAATATGGAGGAGTGGTATAAAGAAATGTAGTGCTGTTAGAATGTGTTAGAACTTAAGTGACCAGAAGCTTATTATAGATTGTTATATTGATAGGATGTCATAAAAGAACCCCATGGTAACCACAAACAAAAAACCTATAACAGATACACAAAAAAGAAAGAAAAGGGAACCCAATCATAACACTAAAGAAAGTCATAAAGCACAAGAGAAGAGGGCAAGAGAGGAAGAAAGGATCAGAGAAGAACAACAGAACAACCAGGAAACACTTAACAAAATGTCAGTAAGTGCATGCATATCAATAATCACTTTAAATGTAAATGGTCTTAATGCTCCAATCAAGAGACATAGAGTGACTGAATGAATGACAAACAAGACCCATCTATTTGCTGTCTATAAGAGACTCACTTCATACCTAAAGACACATGCAGACTGAAACTGAAGGAATGGGAAAATATATACCATGCAAATAGGGATGAAAAAAATTGAGAATTGCAATACTAATATCAGATAAAATAGGCTTTCAAACAAAGAAAGTAACAAGAGACAAAGAAGGACGTTGCATAATGATAAATGGATTGGTCCAAAAAGAGTATCTATCACAAACATCAATGCACCTAACATAACAGTACCTAAATATATAAGCCAAATACTAATAGACCTAAAGGGAAAAATGGATAGCAATAAAATAATATTAGGAGACTTTAACACCCCATTTACATCAATGGATAGAACATCTAGACAAAAAATAGAAAAAGAAATAGAGGTGTTGAATGAAACATTAAACCAGATGGACTTAACAGATATTTACAGAACATTCTACCCAAAAGCAACAGAATACATGTTTTTCTCAAGTGCGCATGGAACTTTCACCAAAGTAGATTACATCTTAGGCCACAAAACAGTCTCAGCAAATTTAAGAAGACTGAAACTGTATCAAGCCTCTCCTCAGACCACAATAATGGGAAACTAGAAATCAATTAAAAGAAAAAATTAATAAAAAATACAAACACATGGAGGCTAAGAAACATGCTTCTAAATAACCAATGGATCAAGGAACAGATCAAAAAGAAACTCAATACATGGAGACAAATGGAAACAGAAACCCAACAGTTCAAAATACGTGGGATCCAGCAAAAGTGGTTCTAAGAGGAAAAGACATAGCAATACAGACCTACCTCAAGAAAAAAGAACAAGCTCAAATAAACAGTTGAATCTTACAACTAAAGGAACTAGAAAAAGAATAACTGAAGCCCAAAATTTGAGGAATAAGGGACATAATAGAGATAAGAGCAAACATAAATAAAACAGAGAAAAAAAAAACAAAAGAAAAAATCCATGAAACCAAGAGCTGGTTCTTCAAGAAAATAAAAAAAATAGACAAACCCTTATCCAGACTATCAAGAAAAAAGAAAGAACATAAATAAAATAAGAAATGAAAAAGAAGTTACAACTTATGCCACAGAAATTTAAATAATTATAAGAGAATTCTATGAAAAATTATATGCCAATAAATTGGATGACCTAGAAGAAATGGATAAATTCCTAGAAGCATACAATCTTCCAAGACTGACCCAGGAAGAAAGAGAAAAATCTGAACAGACCAATCACTAGTAACAAAATTGAACTGGTAACAGAAAAACTCCCAGCAAACAGAAGTCCATGGCCAGATGGCTGCATAGCTATATTGTACCAAACATTTGAAACTGAGCTCATACCCATCCTTCTTAAAGTATTCTAAAAAACACAAGAGGAGTGAATACTTCCAAACACATTCTCTGAGGCCAGTATTATTCTAATACCAAAACCACACAAAATCTTTACAGAAAAAGAAAACTAGAAATATCCCTGATAAACACAGATGCAAAAATCCTCAACAAGATATTAACAAACCAACTGCAAAAATACACCAAGAGAATCAATCATCATGACCAAGTAGGATTTATCACAGAGATACCAGGATATTGCAATATCTACACATCAATGTGATAAACACATTAATAAAAGAAAGGCTAAAAACCACCTGATCATCTCAATAGATGCTGAAAAATTATTTGACAAAATTCAACATCCATTCATGATAAAAACTCTCAACAAAATGGGTACACAGGGCAGATTAAAGATGGTGGCCTGAGAGATGAGAAAGAGGCTTCCTCCTAAAACCGCATATAATATGAAAATATAACTAATACAACTACTCCTGAAAGAGCAACAGGAAAGAGGACTGCGCCAGACTGCATACACCTGGAGAAAAGAGCAGCCCTCATGGAACAGGGTAACCTACCAAAACTGTGGCCCGGCAGGACCCAAGCCCTTCCCCCCACCCCAGCTCACAGGTGGGAGGAAGAGAAACAGAGGGGAAAGGGTGTGGAAGCCTGGGACTGCTGAATACCTGACTCTGGAGATCTGTTCTGGGAGCACAAACCTACATTTCATGATGCTTGCATGATACCCTCATGAGTAGGGGGTTGGAAAGCCAAGACAGGCAGAATTCCTGGAGAGACTGAGATTCCAGCCACTTGTGGAAAGCAGGGATTAGGATCTGGCTTCTTTGGGACAAAAGAAAAGTGGGCAGTCCTAGAGACTAACAAGGAAGCCCTTAGCAAGAGGGCTGCTAAAGGAGCAAGGATTGCACAGAACTTACTGCTGAGGAGAAAGAATAGGTAGACAAAATTGTCCACGTACACTCTGCACAGCAGGTTGGAAGCTTTCAAGATCTTCAGGAGGTCCAGTGCCCTGGCTGCCTACACAGCTCCAAGGACCCCCTCTGTGATACGCAGGCTACTGTGCCTTTCTTCCAGCCAGCCCCACCTGGTTGCAAACTGGCAAACACTACCCTGGCATTAGGCCAGCCAGAGGGAAGACCTGTCTACAGCAACTACAAACACAAAGCACAGAGGCTTATACCTGTGTGCTCAGCCCACTGATTCAGGCAGTGGAGTCAGGTATAGCAGCCGGGTAGCAGGAAACAGCTCTTTCCTCCCCTCAGGCACCCATACCACTGCCCTGCGACCCCCAACATTGCTTCAAGGGCTGAGCAGCTCCAGAGAATAGAGCTTCTGGGCACTAGAGGGCGCCATATACAACTATGAAATGCCAAAGGAACCTGGTTCAAAGTAAAATTATTAATACAACTCCTGGGAAAGATTTAAATGACATCGACATCATAAATCTTCCTGAAAGGGAGTTCAAAATAATTATCATTAACATGCTCAGGGGGTATGGAAAGGTATTCAAGAACTCAGGAATGAATTCCAGCAGGATATCCAATCATTGAAGAGGACAATGGAGGATATTAAAAGCAAATTAGATATGGTAGAGGAGATGATAAATGAAATAGAAACTAGAGAAGAGGAATACGAAGAACCTGAGGCACAGAGAGGAAAAAGGATCTCTAAGAATGAAAAAATATTGAGAGAACTGTGTGACCAATCCAAATGGAACAATATTCACATTATAGGGGTACCAGAAGAAGAAGAGAGAAAAAGGGATAGAAAGTGTCTTTGAGGAGGTAATTGCTGAAAACTTCCCTAATCTGGGGAAGGAGATACTCTGTAGACAGTGGAGATGCACAAATCTCCCAAAACAAGGGACCCAAGGAAGACAACACCAAGACATATAGTAATTAAAATGGCAAAGATCAAGGATAAGGACAGACTATTAAAAGCAGCCAGAGAGAGAAATAAGATCACATACAAAGGAAAGCCCATCAGGCTATCATCAGACTTCTCGGCAGAAACCTTACAGACCAGAAGGGAGTGGCATGATGTATTTAATGCAATGAATCAGAAGGACCTTGAAACAAGATTACTTTATCCATCAAGATTATCATTTAAATTTGAAGGAGAGATTAAACAATTTCCAGATAAGCAAAAGCTGAGAGAATTTACCTCCCACAAACCATCTCTACAGTGTTTTTTGGAGGGACTGTGATAGATGGAAGTGTTCCTAAGGTATAATAGCTGTCACCAGAGGTAATAAAACCACAGTAAAGAACATAGAACAGCTAATTACTAAGCAAATGCAAATTTAAATTAACTATTTCCAATGTCAATCAAGGGATAGACAAACAGTACAGAATATTATACCTAATATATAAAGAATGGAGTAGGAAGAAAAAGGAGGAGAAGAAAAAAGAGAACCTTTAGATTGTGTTTGTAATAGCATATTAAGTGAGTTAAGTTAGACTCTTAGATACTAAGGAAGTTAACCTTGAACCTTTGGTAACCATGCATCTAAAGCCTGCAATGGCAATAGTACATACCTATCGATAATTACCCTAAATGTAAATGGACTGAATGCACCAATCAAAAGATATAGAGTCACTGAATGGATAAAAAAGCAAGACCCACTATATGCTGCCTAAAAGAGACTCACTTTAAACCCAAAGACATACACAGACTAAAAGTGAAGGAATGGAAAAAGATATTTCATGCAACTAATAGGGAGAAAAAAGCAGGAGTTGCAGTACTTGTATCAGACAAAATAGACTTCAAAACAAAGAAAGTCACAAGAGACAAAGAAGGACATTACATAATGATAAAGGGGTCAATCCAACAAGAAGTTATAACCATTATAAATATCTATGTGCCCAACACAGGAGCACCTACATATGTGAAACAAGTACTAACAGAATTAAAAGAGGAAATAGAATGCCACACCTTCATTCTACGAGACTTCAACACTACACTCACTCCAAAGGACATATCAACCAAACAGAAAATAATTAAGGAGACAGAGGCACTGAACAACACATTAGAACAGATGGACCTAACAGACATATACAGAACTCTATACCCAAAAGCAGCAGAATACACATTCTTCTCAAGTGTACATGGAACATTTTCAAGAATAGATCGTATACTAGGCCACAAAAAGAGCCTTGGTAAATTCAAAAAGATTGAAATTGTACCAACAAGTTTCTCAGACCAAAGGTATGAAACTAGAAATAAATTACGCAAAGAAAGTGAAAAATCCCACAAACACAAGGAGGCTTCACAACATGCTCCTAAATAACCAAAGGATCAATGACCAAATAAAAACAGAGATTAAGCAATATATGGAGACAAATGACAACAATAATTCAACACTGCAAACTCTGTGGGACACAACAAAGGCTGTGCTAAGAGGAAAGTATATTGTAATACAGGCCAAACTCAGGAAAGAAGAACAATCCCATATGAGCAGTCTAAACTCACCATTAAGGAAAATAGAAAAAGAAGAATAAATGAGGCCCAAAGTCAGTAGAAGGAGGGACATAATAAAGATTTCAGCAGAAATAAATAAAACCAAGAAGAATAAAACAATAGAAAGAATCAATGAAAGCAGGAGCTGGTTCTTTGAGAAAATAAACAAAATAGATAAACCTCTAGTGAGACGTATCAACAAAAAGAAGAGAATCTGCTCACATAAACAGAATCAGAAAGGAGAAAGGAAAAATCACTTCAGACACCACAGAAATACAAAGAATTATTAGAGAATACTATAAAAATTACATGCTAAAAAACTGGATAACCTTGAAGAAATGGACAACTTTCTAGAAAAATACAAACTTCCAAGGCTGACCCAGAAGGAAACAGAAAATCTGAACAAACCAATTACCAGCAACAAAATTGAACTGGTAATCAAAAACCTACCTAAGAACAAAACCCCTGGACCAGATGGCTTCACTGCTGAATTTTATCAAACATTTAGTGAAGACCTAATACCCATCCTCCTTAAAGTTTACCAAGGAGTAGAAGAAGAGGGAATACTTCCAAACTCATTCTATGAGGCCAGCATCACTCTAATACCAAAACCAGGCAAAGATACCACAAAAAAAGAAAATTACAGACCAATATCACTGATGAACATAGATGCAAAAATACTCAACAAAATATTAGCAAACTGAATTCAAAAATACATCAAAAGGAGCATCAATCATGATCATGTAGGATTTATTCCAGGGATGCAAGGATGGTACAACATTCAAAAATCCATCAACATCATCCACCACATCAACAAAAGAAAAACAAAAACCACACGATCATCTCCATAGATGCTGAAAAACATTTGAAAAAATACAACATCCATTCATGATAAAAACTCTCAACAAAATGGGTATAGAGGGCAAATAACTCAACAAAATAAGGCCATATATGACAATCCCACAGTCACAATTATACTAACAGTGAGAAGGTGAAAGCTTTTCCTTTAAGATCAGGAACAAGACAAAGATGCCCACTCTCCCCACATCTATTCAACATAGTAGTGGAGGTTCTAGCCATAGCAATTAGCCAACAAAGAAATAAAAGGCATCCAGATTGGCAAGGAAGAAGTTAAACTGTGCCTGTTTGCAGATGACATTACATTGTACATAAAAAACCCTAAAGAATCCACTCCAAAACTACTAGATTTAATATCTGAATTCAGCAAAGTTGCAGGATACAAAATTAATATGCAGAAATCTGTGGCATTCCTATACACTAACAATGAACTTGCAGAGAGAAATCAAGAAAACAATTCCATTCACAGTTGCATCAAAAAGAAAAAATATCTAGGAATAAACCTAACCAAGGAAGTGAAAGACCTATACTCTGAAAACTACAAGACACTCATGAGAGAAATTAAAGAAGATACCAATAAATGGAAACACATCCAGTGCCCATGGATAGGAAGAATTAATATTGTCAAAATGGCCATCCTGCCTAAAGCAATCTACAGGTTCAATGCAATCCCTATCAAATTACCAATAGCATTCTTCAATGAACTAGGACAAATAGTTCTAAATTTCATATGGAACCACAAAAGACCCCAAATAGTCAAAGCAATCCTGAGAGGGAAGAATATAGCTGAGGGGTTATGCTCCCAAACTTCATGCTCTACTGCAAAGCAACAGTAATCAAGACAATTTGGTACTCGCACAAGTACAGAACCATATACCAATGGAACAGACTAGGGAGCCCTGATATAAACCCAACCATATATGGTCAATTAATATATGATAAAGGAGCCATGGACATACAATGGGGAAATGACAGCTTCTTCAAAGCTGGTGTTGGCAAAACTGGACAGCTACGTGCAAGAGAATGAAACTGGATTATTGTTTAACCCCATACACAAAAGTAAACTTGAAATGGATCAAAGACCTGAATGTAAGTCATGAAACCATAAAACTCTTAGAAGACAGGATAGGCAAAAATCTCCTGAATATAAGCATGAGCAACTTCTTCCTGAACTCATCTCCTCAAGCAAGGGAAATGAACTCATGGGACTACATCAAACTAAAAATTTTCTGTATGGCAAAGGACACCATCAACAGAACAAAAAGCATCCTACAGTATGGGAGAATATGTTATTAAATGACATATCTGACAAGGGGTTAATATCCAAAATATACAAAGGACTTACACGCCTTAATACCCAAAAATCAAATAACCCGATTGAAAAATGGGTGGAGTATATGAACAGACATTTCTCCAAAGAAGAAATTCAGATGGCCAACAGACACATGAAAAGATGTTCCACATCACTAATCATCAGGGAAATGCAAATTAAAACCACAATGAGATATCACCTCACACCAGTAAGGATGGCCAGCACTGGAAAGACTAAGAATAACAAATGCTGGTGAGGATTCAGAGAAAGGGAAACCCTCCTACCCTGCTGATGGGAATGTAAGCTAGTTCAACCATTGTGGAAAGCAATATGGATGTTCCTCAAAAAACTGAAAATAGAAATGCCATTTGACCCTGGAAACCCACTCCTTGGAATTTACCCAAAGAATACAACTTCTCAGATTCAAAAAGACATATGCACCCCTATGTTTATAGCAGCACTTTTTACAATAGCCAAGATATGGAAGCAACCTAAGTGTCCATCAGTAGATGAGTGGATAAAGTAAATGTGCATATACACAATGGAATACTATTCAGCCATAAGAAAGAAACAAATCCTACCATTTGCAACAACATGGATGGAGCTGGACGATATTACGCTCAGTGAAATAAGCCAGGTGGAGAAAGACAACTGCCAAACGATTTTCCTCATTTGTGGAGTATAACAACGAAGCAAAACTGAAGGAACAAAATAGCAGCAGACTCAGAGACTCCAAGAAGGAACTAGCGGTTACCAAACGGGAGAGGTGTGGAAGGGCATGTGGGGAGGAAGGGAGAAGGGGATTGAGGGGTATTATGTTTAGTACATATGGTGTGGGGGATCACAGGGAAAACAGTGTAGCACAGAGAAAGCAAGTAGTGAATCTGTGGCATCTTACTGCACTGATGGACAGTGACTACACTGGGGTATGGGTGGGGACTCGATAATATGGGTAAGTATAGTAACCACATTTTTTTCATGTGAATCCTTTATAAGAGTGGGTATCAATAATACCTTAATAAAAAAAATTTAAATGGGTACAGAGGAACCACACTTCAACATAATAAAGGCCATATATTTACAAACCTACACACAACATCATTCTCATTGGCAAAAAGCTGAAAACTTTTCCTCTAAGAGCAGGAATGCGACAAGGATGTCCACTCTCTCCACTTTTATTCAACATAGTACTGGAGATCCTAGCCATGGCAATCAGACGAGAAAAAGAAATAAAAGGCATCCATATCAGTAAGGAAGAAGTAAAACTGTCACTATTTGCAGATGACATGACACTATATATAGAAAACCCTAAAGATGCCAGCAAAAAACTATTAAAACTATTAACTGGATTCAGCAAAGTTGCAGGATACAAAATCAGTATGCAGAAATCTGTTGCATTCCTATATACTAACAAACTAGTCAAAAGAGAAATCAAAAAAATAATTTCATTTACTATTGCATCAAAAAGAATAAAATACCTAGGAATAAACCTATCCAAGGACGTGAAAGACCTGTACTCTGAAAACTATAGGACACCAATGAAAAAACTGAAGAAGATTAAAATAAGTGGAAATCTATGCCATGCTCAAGGATAGGAAGAATCAATATTGTCAAAATGGCCATCCTGCCCAAAGCAATTTGCAGATTCAGTGCAATCCCTATCAAAATACCAATGGCATTTTTCAATGAGCTAGAGCAAAGAATCCTAAATTTCATATGGAACCACAAAAGACCCCCAATAGCCAAAGCAATCTTGCGAAACAACAAAACTGGAGGTATCACACTCCCTGTTTTCAAGCTATCGTACAGAGCTACAGAGATAACAATACTATGGCACTGGCACAAGAACAAACCCATAAATCCATGGAACAGAATAGAGGGTCCAGAAATAAACCCACACATGTATGGACAATTAATATATGACAAAGTAGCCTTGACTATTCAATGGAGAAAAGACAGTCTCTTCAATAAATAGTGTTGGGAAAATTGGTCAGGTACATGTAAGAGAATGAAACTAGATCACTATCTTACATCATATACAAAAGTAAACTCTAACTAAAGATGTAAATGTAAGATAAGAAACCATGAAACTCTTAGAAGAAAACATAGGCAAGAATCTCATGAATATCAATATGAAATATTTCTTTATGAATATGTCTCCACAGGCAACAGAAACAAAAGCAAAAATAAACAAGTGGAATTACATCAAACTAAAAGACTTCTGGACAGCAAAGGAAACCCTCAATAGAACAAAAAGGCAACCTGCTGTATGGGAGAGTATATTTGCAAATGATATACCCAATAAGGGGGTATCATCCAAAATATACAAAGAATCATATAACTCATACCAAAACAAAAAAAATCCAATTAAAATATGGGCAGAGGACCTGAACAGACATTTTTCTGAAGACACAGATGGCCAGCAGACACATGAAAGATGCTCAACATCACTAATCAGGGAAATGCATATCAAAACCACAATGAGGTATCACCTCACACCAGTCAAAATAGCTACTATCCAAAAGACAAGAAATAACAAGTGTTGGGAGGATATGGGGAAAAGGAAACCCTCCTACACTGTTGGTGGGAAAATGCAAATTAGTCCAGCCACTGTGGAAAACAGTATGGAGTTTCTTCAAAAAAATAAAAATAGAAATACCATTCAACCCAGCATTTCCACTTCTGGAAATTTACCCAAAGAAACAAATCACTAATTCAAAAAGATACAGGCATACATATATTCATTGCAGCATTATTTACAATAGCAAAGATATGGAAACAACCACAGTATCCATCAATAGATGAATGGATAAAGAGGAGGTGGTACATATATACCATGGAATATTATTCAGCCATAAGAAAGAAAGAACTTGTGCTATTTGTGACAACATGGATGGATCTAGAGGAAATTATGCTAGGTGAAATAAGCCAGGCAGAGAAACACAAATACCATATGATTCCACTTTAAAAAACAAAACAAATAGGCAGAAAAGAAATAGACCTGTAAATATCAACAATAGATTGTTGTTTACCATACAGAGGGCAATGGGAAGATGGGTGAAATGGGAAAGGAATAAAGAGGTACAGACGCAAATTGTAAAATAAGTTAGTCATAGGAATGTGAATACAATATAGATCATATAACAAATAGTATTGTAATATCTTGGAATGGTAATGGGGAACTACACTTATGTGGCAAGCATCTAGTAATGTATATAATTATTGAGTCACTACGTTGTACATTTGAAGCCAATTATTATATATCAATTTTATTCCAGTAAAAAATGTTTTAAATAATGTAAGAAATATGAGTGTGCCCATTTTATTTTAGGAAACCAAGACTCAGAGAATTTAAGTAGCTTGCTTAGAATTACACACAGATAGTTGAGAATTGAGGTTTTTTAGACTTCCACTTCCAGGGAATATGAACTTGACAATATCAAAATTACACTACTTGCAATAGATGTACTCCATTCAGGCTGTCTCCCCCACTTCGAGACACCCCTTGGCTGCATCACGGCTCCTGTGTGCCTCCTCCCATCCCCCCTCACCTTGGACTCCCCCCTCATCAGAGTTCATCAGTGCCTGATTGTCTGTCTCCAGTTCAGAGAATGCCCATGATATCCCTCAGGGCTGTGGGTCAACACACACACCCTCTCCTTTTCTCAGTTCAGCAGGATTTTGATTAGTCTGGATTTTAAAAGATCTCAGAACCTTTCCCACTGTTTTAGGACAAGGGGTCATTTTTTGTTGCTCACCACCTTCAGGAGGCAGGGAGGAGAGTTCAGTGTTTGAGGCGTCACTGTACACAAGGAAAGGAAGCCTGTTTTACCCGGATGCAAACTTTCATTCTTTCATGTGTCCGGGTAAACAAATAAAACTCATCATGAAAGGAAGCCGCTAAGAAGAAAAGGGGGCAGAGAAAGAAGGTGGGGGCAGAGAAAGACAAAGCTGAGGGAAAGGCAAGAATAAAGACTCTAAACAGAGATTGCCATGGAAAGAGAAAGAATGTTTCCCAGTGCAAAAGACTCTTCTTTCAGAAGAAAACTACTTCTGGCTGCAAAATAAGCCTCCTACTGTTAGACTATTTAACCCTGTCCAATATCCAGGGGTCCCATCCAAATTAATTTCATTCCATTGTCAGAGTCCTCCCCTCTTCAGCTACCTCTCCATCTGCCCTCTTTGAAGAATTGCTGGGCACTCCAGCTTCAATATCCTTCAGCCCAGCTACCTCGAGCTTTCAAGACCAATGTCTCACACAGAAACAGCTCATCCAGGGGCTTAGGGAATAAAAACTAATTGGCAAGGGCCATCATCTATGGTACCAAGAAAACCCAAAACAAGTGGAAAATGCCAAGCTTGTTTTAAATAAAAAGCTATTCCTGTAACTGTTATGTCCCAGATTACCATGTTATGTAGCTCTGGCAATGGATCTCGCCACGTACATTTTTCTCTAGAATATCTGCTCCTAAGGAAGCACTTACACATGCCAAATAACTTAGTAAATAAAATTTGTATGAAATGAAAAACTGTCATTTAGTTAGCATCCCCAAAACAACAGAATCATCTATAGCATTTTAGCTCCAGAGGACATAATTTAAACCTAGTCAATCTCTTCATGTTCAGGTGTGAAAAACTCAGCACAAAGGACCTGAATATTTCCCTGCTGGACCACACAGGTAATGATAATACTAAACGTAGAAACCAGATCTGAGTTCTGGTCCAGGGTCTGATCTTTCTCACTGTGAAATTGGATAACAGACCTTTAGAACAATGGGAAACTGTCCTATATTTATAATAAGTCCACAAGTATAAACACGTAACCACTTTTTAAATTCTGGTTCTCTTTCCCTTCCGCCAGTCAGGTTTTATATTAAGAAATAAAGGCTATTCTTCATATAAATTTAGCAAACATTGGAAGGGAAATGTGTTGCCTTAGGAATCATATGCAATATGCTTTACAGTCACTTCTATGTGTTCAGAGTTTTCCATTCTTCTGACTTAACATTTTTCTTTTCCATCACTATGGATAATTGTGCATAGGCTAAATTTTAAAAAATTATAACAACTTTTGAAAATGTGCTTTTTACGGTTTCCCCAAAATATACTTTATTTTTTGGAATTTAATCATGGCCCCATGCCTATCCTCACTTAATTTCCTTCATCCCAGATATACAAGTTGACTAACTGTAATCCTACATTATTTTGCTTCTTCTACATTGTTTGCACTTCACTCCCTTTCTCCTTTAATGATTTTTCTTCTGCCAAATACCCACTAAATGTGAGAGATCCCACATTCTCTGCCTTTGCTTTTAACCCACTCCAGACAGCAATAATTTCATCTTCTTTCTTAGCTTTGCCTCTTTGAAAATAAACTATTACCTTTACGTATTCTCTGTCCCTAAATTCAGTACTTCATAATTACCCATGATTCTTTAGCCTTTGTTGACATATATAATTATTTATACAATCTGAACATTCTGCCTTCAATTTAATTTCAATTTAACTTAACAAACACTTATTACCCTCTTATTTTGTGCAAAGCACTGTGCTAGGATCTAAAAAATGAGCATAAAAATGTGGCATCAAAAATGAGCAAATTGTATTCCTTCATTTCAGGGTAGTCAAGTGTCAACCAGGAATGTCTTCTCCAAAAAGGTAAAATGGTGTTGATAAAGTGTCTACTTTATAGAGGTATTTTGAGGAGTAAGTAAACTAATATATATAGTTTCTTATGAATAAGTCTTTAGTGTTTAATACCTAATATTATGTCACTTTTAACATTATTGACAAACCACTTCTTTGATCCTCTTCCGTCCTAAAATGAGATGACAAAAAGTGCATAGAATATAAGCCTAAATGTGTTAAGAGCAATGGAAGACCTAGCAGATAATATTTTAAAGTAGTGATTAAACTAATTATTAAACACACTGACATCACTTACTTCTTTATATGATGCATTAAGAAGGGCATGTCACTTTTGTGATACTCTTGCTATAAATATATAGGCTGAATCAAATCATGAGAAAGTATCAGACAAACTCAAAAAAGATACATTCTACAAAATGACTGTCCAGACTCTTCAAAAGTGTCATGGTCACAAAAAACAAAGGCTGGGGAGCTGTCTCTGGCTGGAGAAGATTAAAGAAGCATGCCAGATACAGTACCAGATAAAGGCCATTAGTGGGACGATTTTGGAATCTCAAAAGAGTCTGTGGATTAGTTAATGGTATTGCATCATTATTAATCTCCTGGTTCTGATCATTATGTTATGGCTATCTAAGTTATTAAGACTTGAGAAAGCTTGGTGAACAGTTTACAGAATTCTTTGTACTATTTTTGCAAGCCTGAAATTATTTCAAAACAAAAGTTTTTTTGTTAAAAAATAGGACTGATATAAAATATAGATGTAAGATAAGGAAAGAGAATTCTTCCTCAACTGAAGGGTCAAAGGAAGGGAAAGAAGTCAACAGCAGATGGACTTTGGAAGATGGAAACTTTTGGCCTGGGATTTAAAGCCATCAAAATTGAGGAAAAATAGTCTAGGCAAAGAAAAGAGCAGAATTACAAGAAGCAAAAAAAAAAAAAAGAAAAAGAAAAAGAAAGTTGTATTTTGTTATAAGCAATAACGTTCCTTTGGAGCTCAACGTCTTGAGAAGGAAGTAGGGTCAGACAGAAGCCAGACTTGAATGTTCCTGGGCCTCTGTAGTACACTAAATAATGTGCCTCCAAAAAGCTTCATATCCCCATCCCCAGAACCTGCGAATGTGTTATTTACCTGGTAGAAAAGACTTTGCAGATGTGATGGAGTTAAGGATCTAGAGACAGGGAAATGAAACTGGATTATCCAGATGGGCCGAATGTAATCACAAGGATCCTAATAAGAGAGAGGCAAGAAGCTCAAATGCAGGAGGAGACGGACAGAGGGAGCAGGGTGACGTGTTTTGAAGATGGAGGAAGAGACCATAAGCCAAGGAACCCACAGGGCCCCTTGAACCTAGAAAAGACAAGGAAATAGATATTCCTGTGAGGCTTCCAGAAGGAATACAGCCCTGTGGCACTTTTAGTTTAAACTTTTGGCCACCAGAATTATAAGAGAATAAATTTATGTTGGTTTAAGCTGCGAAGTTTATACTAATTGGCTAGAGCAGTGCGTCTCCATTAGCTTATTTTGGGCCCATTTCGGTTTCACATCCATCCGGGTTACTGTTTTAATCTCTTGCTCTCTCTGCTTCTATCCTCCATCGCTATCTTCCATGAAATAATGTCCGATTTATTTTTGTCAAGTCCTGGACTGATCATGTCATTCCTCTAAATTAAAGTTCTCAAGGGTCCCCAGGGCCACTAAAAAGGACCCATACTTAATTATCCTAACATTTAAGAATCTGGCCTCAGCATGCATTTATAATTTTATCTGGATTTCTCTGCAGCATTAACTTTTCAACCAGGTGAATGGGTTAGTCTCAGTCTCCAAAGCTCTGATCCTGTATTTCAGGATGTCAGTTTTGAAGGGTCGTGTCCCCGCTCTTCTAACCCCTGGTGATTTTTTTCTCCACTGAATTCCTGTGGCCCTTATTGACCCTACTCTGAAACACTCACGCCATATGCTCTTAGCGCTTGAAGTGAAGAGCCCCCAGAACTCACAAATGTCCTGATGCCTGAGAATTAAAACAGGAAAAACCCCACGGAATGGGGTTGCCATTTGAAGATATAATTCAGGATTTTGTAAATAAATATGAATTTGGAGGGAGATTTAGGAAACGCTCAAGTCAATTAAAGTGCATAAAATAGAATTCTGGAAGCAGGACTAAAATAAAGAAAAAATGGTCCAGATAACATGTTATCATGGTTATGTGGCTCTGTGGTCATGTTTTCTGGGTTCAAATCCTGGATCTATCACTGGGCAATTTTACTCCTGTAGCTAAGATAACTATTGATAAAAATAACTCTTTGCTCAAGATATCATAAGCAAACCTTGTGATTATAGTATTTGGTTTTACTCATAGATCTTCCTACCAAGAGAGTATCTACTGGCATGAAATGTGGTTCCCATTGTAAATTTCTAAATTTGCAAAGATAACCTCTTTGTGCACCTGGCATTGTCCCTGGAAGTGCTGGGCAGCTGCTTTATTGAAAACAATAACAGCTGCGACGCTCAAATCATTTCATGTTTTAGTAAGATAACAACATGATATGCAAACAGTAGATAGGAAATCCTTTTGGACAATGTTTGTTGAAATGCAGAATAGCAAAGAACCATGCAATACAGTTATGTGCTTTAAAACTGCAGATAGAAGCCAATGATCTCTTGGAGAAACTTGGCGACCCAGCTTCATAGTGTTGCCGTAAGCATGTTACCTTAGCACATTCCTTGAATTCCCTAAATCTCATGCCTAAATGACACTGAAGAGAACTTCTTGGTCAGATTCGTGGTTCCCTTCATATTCTGGTATTTACAATCATATTATTAATGTAACTATGAACACTTCTTGATGAAGTCCCTCTCTATTCTTTTTACTTAAATTCTCTCACTGAATTTAATTGCATAGAATTGCAAAAGTCCCAAACTCCAATATATGTGTCTAGCAAAACAAATAAGTAAAAGATAGAAGTATCCCATCTTGTTTGCATACTTTCTCATTGCACTATAGTTTGCCACTGCAAATTAGCACAACCAATCACATAAAATCAAACTCATAAAAACTCAGTCTTTACAAAGAAGGCTACTCAACACAGAAACTCAGATTACCAGAAATTCAGAGGCAGTGGAGGTTGACAAATTCAATAAGCTCTCTAGCTGACCTTTAAATTATTTCAATGACTAAAAGGGCAGCTCATTAGAGTAGGAGAAAGGATTGCTCACTTAAGTGAAAACATTTTCCAGGCACTGGGCTGGGTTCTCTGCCTCCAAAGGAATTTCAAGTCAGAGGTCTTGCATTTCTGCTAATTTTTTATTTGAAAGCAAATGACCTCTATTTAAATTAAATATCCTATCCAGGGCAACATCTCCCTATATATCCTCAACATTCTTGAAAATCTGAATGAAAACTCTCTCTGATCAAGCATAAGTTATTTTCTTGCTTAAAATCACCTCACTCATATGTGGAGCATAAGAACAAAGAAAAAAAAAACTGAAGGAACAAAACAGCAGCAGACGCACAGAACCCAAGAACGGACTAATAGTTACCAAAGGGAAAGGGACTGGGGAGATGGGTGGGAAGGGAGGGATAAGAGGGTAAAAGGGGCATTATGATTGGCAGACATAGGGTGGGGGGCCACGGGGGGGACTGTACAGCTCAGAGAAGAAGCGTAGTGAGATGAGAATCACTACGCTGATGGACAGTGACTGTAATAGGGTTGGTGGGGGGGACCTGATGAAGGGGGTAGTTTAATCATCACAATATTGCTCATGTAATTGTAGGTTAATGATACTAAAATAAAATAAATTGTAAAAAAAAAAAAAATCACCAGTGGACTCCCGTTGTCTCTATGGAATCCTAACACTTAACACGGTCTTTCTCACTTATACCTTGACATATCTTTTCTTCTTTCTCATTTTTTTAAACTTTGTTTAATGATGTTTTTACTATTATAAAAGTAATGTATGGTTGTTATAGACAAATATAAAAATATAAAGAAGTATAAATATTAAAATTTTTTAAACAGAAAAAAGATCACTATTATTCATATTTAATTTTATTTCCTGATAGTTGCATTTTATTACATGGGTGTATACATTCTTCCCATACCTCTCTATTTGTGCTTTGTTCTTTTCCTTATCAGGCCCTTACTCTAAGCACATTTTCATGAGTATTTTTACCCCAACTACTTAGGAAGAATTCATTAGGAAGGGATCATAATGAAACCATTTTAGTCTCTAAGTTATTTTGTCTATGAGCTACAGGAGGGTAATACTTTTTATGCTAGTCAACATTTCCCACTATGTTTTCTTATCTTTTTCTCCCACTTATTCAAGGTCATGTATTGCCTTGGATATGATTGTGAGAGCAATTCAGGGTAAAAAGTCATATTATTGACTTGAGCTTTAAAAGCCCTAATTTTTAAGGACCTTATGACATAATTTTATTCCATAGATGTGGATCTAGAAGATTAGAGGGAAAACCAACTTATTCTGGCTTGCCCAGAACTATCCCGATTTAAAAAGTGAAAGTCTCATGTTCTAAGAACACCCTGAGTCCCAGGGTCCCCCTTGCAAGAGCCAGTTTTTCTGCCCCTTGTTTGGCTAAATATTTGATGGCCTTGGAGGGAAAGAGTTTTGGAAAGCAAGAGTCCCTGAGGCAGGGCCCTGTGCTGAGAGCCCAGCTCTGGCAGGATAGACAGAGTGGCAGGCAGGTGAGGGCATTTAAGAGTAGAGGAGAACCTGCCTTCTCTCTTTCCTTAGTAGTGTACAGAAAGCAGCCAGTGGGTCAAGAGATCGAGAAGGAAAAATTCTGATTATCTACATATTTTTTTAACCTAAGAAACAGGAAATGAAATCTATAGGAAATGGTGGCTAAGGGAAAAGTGACAGGACCCTGACTAGGAACAGCAGCTACAGCACAGGTGGTGGCCCTGCTGAGGACGCAGTCGACACACACAGTGTATCACTGCCTCCAGCTTCATCCAACAGCCGCAGTGCAGGGTTAATGAGATGCCCTTCAAGTGATCGGCTGTGAGTTTTCCAGAGTACATTTGGAAAAACTACTGATCTAATTGAACCACCTCATTTTACAGCTGAAGAAACAGAGTCTCAAAGGAATAAAAAGTGTACTCAAGGTCATTCACTTAGTAGTAGAACTAAAAACCAAGATTCTATGCTGGCCAGGATCATTAACTCTTTGAAATATAATCATTATAGGAGACAACTTATGGGTATAAATAGAAATGTTTCCAAAGCATCAGGAATTGTTTAGGGTCTTGAAATTTTACCCTACTGATAAAATAACTAACAAGCCTGCTCCTGTTTCACAGATGCTGCCAAAGACATGAGACCTCTGGGTCAGAAACAAAGTACTTTATTATTCACAGCAAAAGCAATGGTCAGAGTTTCATGGTCCTTTGCTCCAAGTCCCTGTGATTTCCAAGTTTCATGAGGGCAACACAAAGGGCTCATAATGGATGCCTGCAAACAAAATGGGTTGCTTTAGAGGACAGGAGTGCTAAGCTAGGGGATTCACCACTTTGGTAGTAAATGGAAGTAAGCCTGGCATTGCTTTTGACAGAGACAGTATCTCATCTTTCAAGGCTGTTTGTTGCAAACACAACTCTGATAAGTGATCTGGTGAAGGGTGATAAGCGGCCGTTCATTCCTGGCATACCCAGCAAGAATATACCAGGACCTCAGGGCCATGGCAGATTGTCTCTCCCAATCACTACCATTTAAACTAAATGGAGAAACAAGCCCAAGTGGTTATATGACATAATACTGGCCTTTGGTTTTCCCATTCCTTCATTACTGAGATTTGACTCACCACATTATAGGAAATAAGTGTTTTCCATACATCATGACCTTCTAAACACATTATGTACTTGTTTATCTACTTAGGCCACATATCAGTTTTAACTACGGTTGTTAAACAAAGGTGATATTCTAAATATCTAACATAGATTCCAGTCAATCAGAACAGAAGCTGGCTATAAGTACTGATTATACTTTGTGATCAGTCCAGCTGCCAAGTTCTACTAAAACTGAGCTCCTACTTAACCTAGAAAAAAAATTAGCTGGATTACATAAAAAATGTACAGTACTTGCCTACAGATAAGGAATACATGTGAATGAATATTAACGATCATAGTCCTAGTCTATTTGATCTAATTCAATTGGAAGTCAATCCAGAAAATAAATTTATAGCTCAAAAAAACTCCTTTTATTATTTTCCCAATTTTCAAATGAATATATAAGGAAACCTGTTCGCATAGAAATTAGCTTGTTTGGAAAGCCAAGGTATAAAGTATGGCTTCAGCTAAAAGGAATTTTCTTGGGAGCAGCTGTTTGAGAAAGGTCAAAGAATTCTTTTAATTTAAAAAAAGGTAAAATAATTTGGGGGAATGTTTTTGTAGTCTAGAGGAAGTATTATGAGTTACTAAAGCTCTGGGGATAACATAGTGGCACTTAAAGTGCTTCTTTTATATATTGTCAATGGAGTCTATTTGGTTAGTCTCTCCAGGAGGTAAGATATAATTGACAGTGTGAAAAATTTTCCAAAGAATCTATTATTTTTGCTCTCATTTGGAAAAAATGCTAAGGCCCATGCATGGCTCACAGCCACTCAATTAGCTACTTACAAACCCAGGAATATCTCAGGGAGAAAGTTCTTGCTTACTTTCCTCTCCTCCTCTCAAGGAAAATTATTTGACAATTTGTTTCTTGTAAGCCACACCCAACTACAGCTTGCCTTACGGCTTGAGAACACCCCAATGAGAAAGGCAAAAAATGGCCTCATCTGGTGAGTGGAAAAACTGAAGTACAAAAATGAAGTGCTGTGAGATTCACTAAGTGCCTGTTGTATGGTAGGATGATATCTAAACAATGGTCTGTACAGCTATGTTAATTCAAATTATCTGGATAGTTGTCTCTTGTCTCTACTTCACAGACTTAGAGCCACTGAGTCAGAAGAGCAAGAAGTAAATCGAAGTGTGTCTCAAGTCTTCATTATCCCCTTTCCACCACCTCATCGCCGGCTCTAACAGAGAAGCACTTGTACCAAGTGGGGGGCATCATGCAAGGTGTTTTCGATGTTGTACTATTTTACCCCATAGTAACCCTATGGGGTGGCTTATTATTTCTGTTCTACAGATAAAAAAAACCTAAAGAACAAATCATACTTTATGAACTCTTCAGAATTTTGTGATCAGAAAAGCTGAAAGGAAATTATTTCATTTCAGCATGCATGTTTGGGTTTTTCAGTTTAAAATTGGTTTTATTTTAAATTATGTTTTGCAGCATAGGGGTGACAAAAGGGAGACTATAATCTTTTTAATATTTATGAGTACTGAAGATCTTAACTAGCCCTGGTCAACTGCAAAGTATGGTGATATATTAGTTTTCTATGGCTTCCATCACACATTATCACAAATGGGGGCCTAAAACAGCCTGTCACTGTGTGGAAGGCCTGAAGTCCAAAGTCAAGGTGTGAACAGGGTTGCACTCGTTCCCAAGGCTCTAAGAAAGACTCCCTCCTTGGTGGCTCCAGGTGCTCTCCAGCTGTGGCCGCATCGTTCCCATCTGTGCCTCCATCCCGCACGGCCTTCTTTGTGTATGTGTCTTCACTTTTGTCTCTTAAGGACATTTTTCACTGGATACAGGGACCCTTAAGGTAATCCAAGATGCTATCTCTAGATCCTTAATTTAATTGCATCTGCAAAGACCTTTGTCCAAATAAAGCCGCATTCATAGTTTCCGGGAGATAAGACGTGGAGGTACCTTTTGTGAGTCCACCATTCAACCCACTGCAGCTCTCCTACTCTTGTACTATAGTATTTATAAATAACTAGTAAAAGACAATCTAAGAATATAATAAGATATGTAAACAAAACTCCCTGAGGATTGAGGTTTTGAGTTTTCTTGTTTTGTTTTGTTTTGTTCTGTTTTTCTCTGGTGTATCCCGAAGGCCTGGCATACAGCATACCGTGTGCTCGATAAATATTCGTTGAGTGAAGGAGCTCACAGGTTATATTTGAATGTGGGGCAGTGAGTGTTCTCAGAGAGGAAGTATTTGAGCTAGCCCTCATTGGTGAATTGCCCACTGCTCCTGAATATAGCTATGAAGCAAGACCAGATCTCAATTTTCAGTGCCCAGACTAAGAGAATAACCAGGAAGACCAGGGTAGGTAGAGAAATTGATTTGGCTATAAAGTTTTCCCCTGAGAGATAAAGCCAGAAGTCAAAATTATAATTCCCAAAGAAGCATAGCAGAAATCAGAATTGTGATCCACTCCTCTAGGTAGTTTGTAGCATGGTTCTTTCAAGTGAAGAAATCAAGATAAGTGTGATATCATGTGTGGGCTAATTTTTACAGATTAAGACCCCAACCAGAGGTATTGATAGTTCTCTAGAGCAGGAGTTATCAATAAGTAGGAAGCATCAAACTCTAGGTCAAGAAGACTGGAGCCCAAGGCTAGGATGTATTTCTAACAAGGAACTAGAGTGCTATAAGAAACTTACAGAGTCCCTATTTTACATACTGGAGAAATATGGTAGAAGTTAAGAGAAGTGTACGGCTTAGTGGTCATGCATACCTGTAATACTAGGTCTGTGTTTCCCCTTCAAAAATTGAAAGAGACCCCTAGAAGTGATTAACCACAATTAACAGTACAATACTGCACATGTATATATTGTGAAGAAAAGGACACCAGAGATAGGTTACCTCGTAGGAAATTATTGCAATGACCCGGGTACAAGAAGCCAAGTCTTGCACTAGGATGATATTAAGAGGAATACAAAATCCTGTTGGCTGGAATCAATACTATATCTGTCCCAGAAATCCAAGTGATATATTTAAGTACACAGATTTTAACTTTAAAGAAAAAAATTAGCTCAATGGCTTTAGGAGATGAGACAGAAGAAAAGAGGTGGCACTTAAAAGAACCCAAGATTAAGCCTCATCCCTGTTTTGGAAAAATCATTGCTTTTTTTTCCATTAGTAAACATAGAAAGACTTTTATTTAATCTTAATATTTAATATTTAACTTCAAATTTCATGGTGGTCATTTATTAAGTAACTCTATTTCCCAAAATGGTGATTGATGATTTATGAATGACATAGATACAGTAAAGCTCTCCAATGAAAGGTGCGATATCAATTGAAAATATTTACAGGATCTTCATTAGTTGAAATAAAACAAAGCAGTGAGGTGCTTTCTAGTTCATAAATGTGGAGACTCAGAAGAGCAAAGCCCAAAAAGGACAAAAATGTTGGCTGGGAGCATGGGTTTTGGAGTCAGACTGTCCTGGTTCCACTACTTCTATGTGTGCGTCCTGAGTTATTGCCTTAAGTCTTATATTCATTCATCTGTAAATTGACAACAATTATTCCTATTTCAGAAGGTTGTTTTAAGAATTAAATGTCATAATATATTTAAGTGCTTAGTAGAGTGCCAGGCTCATTTTAAGAGATTTAATAATGGGAATTGTTATGGTTCGTGAGATTTTTCTCTCTCTCCCATTGCACTGCTGTCCTTGGAGGTGCATGATATTTGCAGAAGCTGCTGGTCACACCCTTTCCTGGGATACTTGTTTCCTAAAGCAGTCAATGCAATGCTCTCCTTCCCAGGCATCAATAAGTTTCTTTTTTCATCTGTTTCACAGACTACATCTCCAAATAATTCATTGTAGCTAGGAGTACAAATTAGGCCAGATGCACTGATTGCAAGTAGGATGTGTTGTCTACTGGAGAAAGGAGCAGAAAAGACAGGAAGAGCCGTGGGATACAGGAGAAAGGAGCAGAAAAGACAGGAAGAGCCGTGGGA
>JAQQAC010021848.1:2750604-2825279 GCA_029783875.1 Phataginus tricuspis
CTTAAAATAGAAATACCATTTGACCCAGGAATCCCACTCCTAGGAATTTACCCCAAGAATGCAGCAGCCCAGTTTGAGAAAGACAGATGCACCCCTATGTTTATTGCAGCACTATTTACAATAGCCAAGAAATGGAAGCAACCTAAGTGCCCATCAGTAGATGAATAGATTAAGAAGATGTGGTACATATACACAATGGAATATTACGCAGCAATAAGAAAAAAACAAATCCTACCATTTGCAACAACATGGATGGAGCTGGAGGGTATTATGCTCAGTGAAATAAGCCAGGCCGAGAAAGACAAGTACCAAATGATCTCACTCATATGTGGAGTATAAGAACAAAGAAAAAAAAAATGAAGGAACAAAACAGCAGCAGACTCACAGAACCCATGAATGGACTAACAGTTACCAAAGGGAAAGGGACTGGGGAGATGGGTGGGAAGGGAGGGATAAGAGGGTAAAAGGAGCATTACGATTGGCAGACATAGGGTGGGGGGGCACGGGGGAGACTGTACAGCTCAGAGAAGACAAGTAGTGATTCTCATCTCACTACACTGATGGACAGTGACTGTAATAGGGTTGGTGGGGGGGACCTGATGAAGCGGGTAGTTTAATCATCACAATATTGCTCATGTAATTGTAGGTTAATGATACTAAAATAAAATAAATTGTTAAAAAAAAAAAAAAAAAAAGAAAACAGGGTTGTTTTATCCCTGAAATAATTCCCACTGGTTATAGTGAATGATCCTTTTAATGTATTTTTTAATGAGGTTTACTAACATTTTGTTGAGGAATTTTGCATCTATATTCATCAGGCATATTGGTCTGTAACTTTCTTTTTTTGTAGTGTCTGTCTGGTTTTGGTAAATGAGTAATCCTGGCTTCATATAATAAGTTTGGAAGCATTCTTTCTTTTTCTATTTTTTTGGAAGAGTTAGAGAAGAATAGATATTAACTCTTCTTTAAATGTTGGGAGAATATAGTTGCAAATGATATATCAGTAAGGGGTTAATATCCAAAATATATAAAGGACTCATACAACTCAACACCAAAAAAATAAACAGTCCAATTTATAAATGGGCAGAGGACCTGAAAAGACATTTTTCCAGAGAAGATATACAGATGGTCAATAGACACATGAAAAGATGCTCCACATCACTATTCATCAATGAAATGAAAGTCTAAACCACAGTGAGGTATCACCTCATGCAAGTCAGAATGGCTAGTATCAAAAAGATAAGAAGTAACAGGTGTTTTGCCAGGATGTGGAGAAAAGCGAACCCTTGTGCACTGTTGGTAGGAGTGTAAAATTGCAGCCACAATGGAAAACAGTATTGAAGTTCCTCAAAAAATTAAAACTAATAAGTACCATATAACACAATAATCCCACTTCTGGATATCACTCAAAGGAAACAAAATCACCAATTCAAAAGGAATATATATTGTGAGTCTGTGACACCCTCCCACCTTAAGAAAAAAGCTTATATTGAGGACGGTGGGGGTGCGGGAAGAATCTTCTTTCCCCTGACTTTCCATCAGTGCCAACTTCTACTTCTGATACCAGGGGGCACAGGGGAGCAATGGCTTCCAGAAAGATCTGAGTCAGCATGATGGTATTACTGCACAGTTCCTTAGGGAAAGATCTGAGGGGATGATTTTCAGAGGAATCAGAAGATACAGGTTCTCACTCCCACATACCTCCTTCAGCCCGGGCCTGCAAGTCTTTGGACCTACATCAAATTTCCGGAATTTCAGACTGGTGAGGGAATGATTCAGGGCCTAGAGAAGACAAGGCCAGGGGGAAATAAAAGTGGTTTACAGAGCTGGCTTCTTCAAGGGCAGCTGGATATTCAGTTCCAGAAGCATAGCAACCTTAGCCTTTTTGGGGTAGGAGGGTCAACATTTATTCATTCAACAAGTTTTCATTAAGTGCGTATTATATTCCAGAATCTTTACTAGGCATAGAAATTCAACTGTGAACATGGTAGACATAATCTAGGGTTGGAGTAACATATAAGTAAATAGGTAATTATAATCTAGTATAATAATGATATAAAAGGGAAGTGTGAGACGTAATGGAAATACATGGAAAAATATCTAACCCAAACTAGAATATCATGGAGAGATAAGGTGAAAGACCTGTAGAATTAGTTAGGGCTGTGTCTGTTTGGGGAGCCGGAAGCTGTCCCACACAAAGGGAAATGCACATGAGAATATTCAGAGACCAAAGAAAGCCTGATGCCTTAGAAGAACTGAAAGCAACTTAGTATGGCTGAAGAATCAAGTTCTGGGGGTCAAGCAATGAGAGATGAAACATCTAAGGAGCCAGCACGGTGGGCACGCTTGAAGAGGAATCTAGTAATGGATCTAAGTGATTGGTCAACCACAGTTATTCTTTGCATAGCAGATTGAGGTGGTATAAGGAGTAGGACTCTATTTCCAGGAAAGAGGAAGGGCTATTGTTTGGCAAACTACCAAGAGCCACCCAAGTGGGCTTGGGCTGGGGATGGTGAAGAATTGAGTGTTATTCAAAGATTGAGGCAAACCTGTTTCATGAATTAGAATAGCTATCTAGTGCTCACTGTATGATCAGGTCTATAACATGACTAACTCTCAACTCTACTAGGTGTGGGCATGACTGCATGATTAAGATTGTTTCAAACTGGGGGAACAGAGCCTAGGTTGGAAGACACTAATCAGTGATTTCCCCCATGGGAAGAGACAGGAATTAACAAGTAAGAAGTATTCCCCCCACTGAGATCGTAGTTGAACTTGTTTTTTTCTATTTATAATGTTTTTAATAAAAATTAAACAGAGTTTCAGGTTCTAGAAAGAGACCTCTTTGAAATTAGTTACTCTTTAAGAAAGCCTATATATACTGCATAAGCGGTATTTCAGATATTCTGTTATGGAAAAATATTATTTCAAGCAGAGCCATTATAGGGAATAAAATTTCCATTTGGCAATTTTAAACTTTAAAGAAACAAACAAAAAAAGGAACACAAAAAACAATAAATAATTTCATGTCCTGCTTCTTGATGAGAGAGGAGATTTTCCAATGCTTTTATTATACATTCACTAATTAGAAACACATTGGTATCTGAGAATTGAAGTGAGCTTATACTAGACAGATGGTGTAAGCCCAATAGCATGAACTCATGCTACGTAAATAAAAGTGTCTTTATAAACATCCATTAAGCATTAATCTCAAATTCTACAAACCAGAAACACAATGTGGAAATTTTTCATGTAAGCCAAGTAAAACAGTGAAATCAGGATTCACCTCTTCTCTAAACAAAAATGAAAAAGTGAACTGTGTGTCAGGGGATCTTATGTTTTGTATATGTATGCTCAAATAGTATTTTTCAGTTATCTGTGAGGGAATATTTGAAGTCACTGTATTCTCACCCTTAATAAAATATTTAATATTTGAAGTGTTGTACTCTCTCCCTTAACAGAAATATTTAATAGCATTTGTAAAGCATCCTTTGTTACTGCATTCTCACAATGATGCCATGAGGCATTATGTAAAGCTTAGAGAAAATAAGTAACAAGATTATGGAGCTAGAACTCATATCTAGATCTCTTAACTCTAAACACATTATTTCAGACTACATATTAACATATTCTCTATTTTCCAATGAGTAGGAGTTTTGATTCCAAAGAATTGTTTTCTTTCATCGTCCTCTTCTTTTTTAAAATCTTCACCTTTGGATTCTACTTTTTCAAATCCAAACATTAAATCACAAAATCTCTTCATTTAGCTGTACACTAATGTATTCCTTCAATTCTCAAACAAACATGCATTAAATGCCAACCATAATCCTGGCACTGTGCAGAGACCACTAAACAGGACACCTGCCCCTACACTCATTTTGTTAATGTTAATGAAGAGCACATTGAGACCCATATACCCTGCCACACACCATCCCTACAAAAGGTTGGTGTACAGCAGCAAGGAGGAATTAATTCATGTCACACAGTTAGTTGTCCCTTCTCAGTGAATAAGATCTGGGAAGACTGGATTGAGTCCTGGAATCATGTCTGAAGTTGCCCTGGCCACAATATGTGAAAACATTCCTGGCAGAATCTTAGATGGAAGTGTAAAACAAAGATGAACAGAAATTTTTATCATCTACTATTATAGTTGTAGACTTCAACACCTCTCTGTCAGTAATGGACCGATCCAGCAGGCAGAAAATTCAGTAAAGATCAAGTTGAACTCAACTAGATCTAATTGACACTAGAGAATATATTGCCCAACAACAACAGAATACACATTCTTCTCAAGCTCACATGGAACAGTCACCAAGACAGATCACATTCTGAATCAAGAAACACCTTCACCAAATTTGAAAGAAGAAAAATCATACTGTGCATGCACTCAGACCACAGTGGAATTAAGCTAAAAATCAGTAACAAAAGATAGCTGAAAAAGCCTCAAATACTTGGAGACACATTTCTAAACAGCACACAAGTCAAAGAAGGAATCCCAAGAGAGATTTTAAAAAATAGTTTGGATAGATAAATATGAAAATAGAACTTATCAAAATTTGTGGAATACAGTGAAAGCAGTGTTTAAAGGAAGATTTGTAGTTTTGACTGCATATTTTAGAATAGAGGAAAGATGTAAAATCAGTAATGTAAGCTTTCACCTTAGGAAACTAGAAAGAGAAGACCAAATTAAATCTAAAGTAAACAGAAAAATATAATTAAAATTAGAGCAGAAATCAGTGAAATTGTAAAGCAGAAAATCAATAGAGAAAATCAACAAAACCAAAACTGGATCTTTGAAAAAATTCAGTAAAATTAGTAAGCCTCTGGCCAGACTAACTAAAGGAAAAAAGAGAGAAGATAAAAATTATTAATATCAGAAATGAAAAAGGGGGTATTACTATAGATCCCAAGAACATTAAAAAGATAATAAAGGAATATTATGAACAACACGATGCCCACAAACCAGTTCTTTGAAAAACACAATCTGTCAAAACTCACATAAGAAGAGAAATAAATAGACAATTTGAATAGGCCTGTATATATTTTTTAAAAATGAGTCTATAATTAATAACTTCCTAAAATAGAAAACAATAGGCTGGTAGGATCACTCAAACATTCTACTAAATTCTACTAAAAACTGTATTTTCTCCACTGAATTTTGAATTCTACTAAATATTTAAGGGAAAAATTATACCAATTTTCTAAAAATCTCTTCCAGATGATAGAAGTAGAGGGAATTCATAACTCAATCTATGAGGTCAGCTTTACTCCAATAACAGAACCAGATGAAGACATTATAAGAAAAGAAAACTACACACCAATATCTCTCGTGAACACAGATAAAAAATTCTCAACAAAATATTAACAAATTAAATTCAATAATATATTTTAAAAACTATACACCATAACCAAGTAAGATTTATTCCAGTTTGTAAGGCTGGTTCAGTATTTGAAACTCAATTAATGTAGTCCATCATATCAACCACCTAAAGAAGAAAAAACACATGACTATATCAACAGGTGCAGAAAAATTACTTGACAATTTCCAACACCCACTGATGATAAAGCTCTCAGCAAACAAGGACAGAAGGGAACTTTCTCAACTTGATAAAGAACATCTACAAAAACCCTACAACAAACATCAGACTTAACATAAGAAGGCATAAGGAAAAAGGCAGAAAAGTCCCCTCTCACCACTGCTTTTAAACATTATACTGGATGGAATTCCTAGCTAATGCAGTAAGACATGAAAAGGAAATAAAATTTATAGACGCGAAGAAATAAAACTGTCTTTATTCACATATAACACTTGCCAACATAGAAAATCTTAAAGAATGGACAAAAAAAGACTGCTGGAACTAATAAGCAATTATAGCAGGGTTGCAAGATATAAGGTTAATACAAAAGTCAATTGATTTCCTAATACTAGCAATGAACAATTGGACTTTGAAATTTAAAAAAAATATATCATTTACAGTAGATTCCCAAAAATGAAATACAAATCTAACAAAATGTTTACAAGATCAATATGAGGAAAACTGCAAATCTCTGAAGAAAGGAATCAGAGAAGAAATAAATAAATGGAGAGATTTTCCATGTTCACGGATAGGAAGAGTCAATAGTGTTAAGATGCCAGTTGTTCCCAACTTTGATCTACAGATTCAATACAGTCTCAGTCGAAATCTCAGCAAGATATTTTATGGCTACCAGCAAACTGATTCTAAAGTTTATATGGAGAAGCAAAAGACCCAAAATAGCCAACACGATATTGGAGAACAAAGTCAGATAACTAAAATTACTCAACTTCAAGATTTATTGTAAGGCTACAATAATCAAGGCAGTGTGGTATTGGTGAAATAATAGACAAAAGAGATCAGTGGAACAGAAAGCCCAGAAATAGATGCACAGAATATAGTCAACTGGTCTTTGACAAAGGAACAAAGGCAATTCAATGGATAAAAGATAGTCTTTTCAACAAATGGTGCTGGAGCAACTGTACTTCCACATGTAAAAAATGAAAATTAATCTAGACACAGACCTTACACCCTTCACAAAAATTAACACAAAATGGATTGTAGAACTAAATGTGAAATTCAAAACCATAAAACTCTTAGAAGATAACATAACAGAAAATCTTGATGACTTTCCATTTTTCAATGACTCTTTAGATACAATACCAAAAGCACGATTCATGAAAGAATTAATAAGCTGGACGTCAATAAAACTTATGCTCTGTGAAAGACATGGTCAAGATAATGAAAAGACAAGCCACATTCCGTGAGAAAAATCATTGCAAAAGGCATGTTAAAAAACTGCTCTCCAAAGTATACAAAGAACTCTTAAATTTCAACAACAAGAAAACAACCTGATTTTTTAAATGGGCAAAAGAGGCCACCAGACACCTCATCAAAAAAGATAAAGAAAATTAACACACAGAAATCTGTTGCTTTCCTATACACTAACGATGAACTAACAGAAAGAGAAATCAGGAAAACAATTCCATTCACAATTGCATCAAAAAGAATAAAATACCTAGGAATAAACCTAACCAAGGAAGTGAAAGACCTGTACTCTGAAAACTACAAGACACTCCTAGGAGAAATTAAGGAAGACACTAACAAATGGAAATGCATCCCATGCTCTTGGTTAAGAAGAATAAATATTGTCAAAATGGCTATACTACCTAAAGCAATCTACAGATTCAACGAAATCCCTATCAAAATACCAACAGCCTTCTTCAATGAATTGGAATAAATAACTCTAAAATTCATATGGAACCAGAAAAGACCCCGAATAGCCAAAACAATCCTGAGAAGGAGGAACAAAACAGGGGGAATTACACTCCCTGACTTCAGGCTCTACTACAAAGCCACAGTAATCAAGACAATTTGGTACTGGCACAAAAACAGACCCACAGACCAGTGGAACAGAACAGAAAATCCAAATATTAACCCAAACATATACAGTCAATTAATATATGATAAAGGAGCCTTGGATATACAATGGGGAGATGACAGACTCTTCAGCAGCTGGTGTTGGAAAACCTGGACAGCTCCATGTAAGAGAATGAAACTGAACTACTGTCTAACCCCATACACAAAAGTAAACTCAAAATGGATCAAAGACCTGAATGTAAGTCATGAAACCAAAAAACTCTTAGAAAAAAACATAGACAAAAATCTCTTGCACATAAACATGAGTGACTTCTTCATGAACATATCCCCCCGGGCAAGGGAAACAAAAGCAAAAATGAACAAGTGGGACTATATCAAGCCGAAAAGCTTCTGTACAGCAAAGGACACCATCAATAGAAAAAAAAGACATCCCACAGTATGGGAGAATATATTTATAAATGACGTATCCGATAAGGGGTTGACATCCAAAATATATAAAGAACTCACACACCTCAACAAACAAAAAGCAAATAATCTAATTAAGAAATGGGCAGAGGACATGAATAGACACTTCTCCAAAGAAGAAATTCAGATGGCCAACAGGCATATGAAAAGATGCTCCACATCGCTAATCATCAGAGAAATGCAAATTAAAACCACAATGAGATATCACCTCACACCAGTGAGGATGGCAAACATCCAAAACACAAACAACAACAAATGTTGTCAAGGATGTGGAGAAAAGGGAACCCTCCTACACTGCTGGTGGGAATGCAAATTAGTTCAACCATTGTGGAAAGCAGTATGGAGGTTCCTCAAAAAACTCAAAATAGAAATACCATTTGACCCAGGAATCCCACTCCTAGGAATTTACCCCAAGAATGCAGCAGCCCAGTTTCAAAAAGACAGATGCACCCCTATGTTTATCACAGCACTATTTACAATAGCCAAGAAATGGAAGTAACCTAAGTGTCTATCAGTAGATGAATGGATACAGAAGATGTGGTACATATACACAATGGAATATTATTCAGCCATAAGAAGAAAACAAACCCTACCATTTGCAACAACGTGGATGGAGCTAGAGGGTATTATGCTCAGTGAAATAAGCCAAGCAGAAAAAGACAAATATCAAATGATCTCACTCAGATGTGGAGTATAAGAACAAAGAAAAAAACTGAAGGAACAAAACAGCAGCAGACTCACAGAACCCAAGAACGGACTAATAGTTACCAAAGGGAAAGGGACTGAGGAGGATGGGTGGGAAGGGAGGGACAAGGGGGAAAAGGGGGCAGTACGATTAGCAGATGTAATGTTGGGGGGGCACAGGGAGGGCTGTAAAACTCAGAGAAGACAAGTAATGACTCTATAGCATCTCACTACGCTGATGGACAGTGACTGTAATGGGGTTGGTGGGGGGGACCTGATGAAGGGGATAGTTTAATAACCATAATATTGCACATGTAATTGTAGATTAATGAGACCAAAATAAAAAAAATTTTTTTTTAAGATTTAGAGATGGTCGATAAGCACATGAAAAGATGCTCAACATATGTCGTTAGAAAATTGCAAATTAAAATAATGAGATACTCTTATACTCCTATTAGAATGGCTAAAATTCAAAGCACTGACAACACCAAATGCTGGTGAGAATACAGAGTAACAGGAACTCTCATTCATTGCTGGTAGGAATACTAAATGGTAGAGTCAATTTGGGTAACAATTTGTCAGTTTGTCAGTTTCTTATAAAACTAAACATACTCTTACCAAATGACACAGCTCCTTGTTTTTACCCTCATGTGTTCAAAGCATGCCCACACAAAAATCTGCTCATGGGCAATTATCGAAGCTTTATTATTAACTGTCAAAACTCGGAAGCAACCAAGCTATCCTTTAGTAGTTGAATGGATAAATGGGTACATACAATGGGATGTAATTTAGCTCTAAAATGAAATCAACTATTAAACCAGAGGATATGGAGGAAACTTAAGTGCATATTCCTTAGTGAAAGAAGCCAGTCTGAGAAGTCTGCATACTGTACGGTTCCAACTATATGGCATTCTGGAAAATGAAAAACTATGGAGACAGCAAAAAGATCAGTTATTGCCAGGGGTTAGCAGGCAGGTAAGGAGAAACAGATGGAGCACAGAGGATTATTCTGTATCACTACAATAGTAGATATGTGTCATTACACATGTGTCGAGCTCCCTGGAATGCACGACCCCAGGAATGCGCTCTGGTGGGAGCTCTGGACCTGGGTGATTCTGAGGGGCCAGTGTTGGTTTGTGGGTTGTTGTAAACACATCAGTCCAGTGCTGGATGTTGAGTGGTGGGCGCACTAGACATAGGAGGTGAGAGGGGTGTGTAGGAATTCTGTGTACTGCGCACTCAATTTTGCTGTAGAACTAAAACTGCTTTAAAAAATAAAGTCTGTTTAAGAAAGAGAGAGAAATGAGTGAAGTAGGGGATTCTGAGGATCGCCTGCGACTCCGGCACAGTCACAGCCTCAGAGGACAGTCTATCTGGTCACTGCCTGGAGATGGGTGGCACTGGGGAGCAGATGTCAGGACACTGCTCACACTCTGAAATCGTATGACATGAAAAAATACTCCTTTTGTTAAAAAGAGCTGGAGATTTGGAGTCAGGAGACCTACTCTACCACTGCATCCTGTGACCTTGATGAGTCACGGAGCTTCAGTTTCTTTGTCCTTATGATAACTATAATGAGAATCAAATGAGTTAACACATGTGAAGGTGCTCAGTAAGCAAATCACCATTCTTATGGAAGATCAAGACCACCAACAAGTACAGTGCAGAGATGCGTGAAACACTCCAAATCTGCCAAGAAAAGGGCCTGAAATGTCCAGGTTGTAGGAAAGGATATTGGGAGAGAGAGTCTATGAGCTCTGGTGAGTGATTACTTATGAAGAAGTTGGGTATAGGAAGAAGTCAACAGTGGCCTCAGGATTTCCCGTTGGCAGTACATGAAAAATAAAAGGTGGTGGGTGTCCCTCAGAAACAAGACAAGTTAGGAGGGGCAAGCAGTTTTTCGTGGAAGATGGTGAGTTAAGTTTGTCAGCCCAAATTTTAATCTCCAAGTGAAAACATCCAGTGAATAGCTTAACATGTGTGACGGAGACACAGAAGAGAGATCCAGGCCAGAGATACAGAGGAGGAAGCTATCTGTTTCCAGTGAGATCTGGGGGCAGAGAGCTGAAAGAGACAAGCAGAGGTCTGGGAACAAATACTTCTGTGGCTGACTCTGCCTGAACGACTTAGTCTCTTAGATGGCTGGTGGGCTATAAAATGAAATCGCTGACATCCATCACTGCAAGTGCTGTTCTTTATAGCTTCATTCTCCAATTTAAACCCGAGGTAATTAATCAAACAAAATGAAAACTTCCAGAGATTTGTTCTTTTTCTATACTAACATCTCTCCTCTCCAGGCCCTTCTCCAGAGTCTTCATTAAATAGTTTAATAAGCCCATTTGGAGCTCTTACTAACTGTCACCTTCAGTAAATTTCTGCCAAGGAAAGTCTTCAAGTGTGTGCTATCTAGCAAGCTGGACACTTAAAGTAGTTATTGAAATGAGGCCTGCAGACATGACAGCTCATGATAACTGCTCCGGAACTTTTACAGGCAAACATTTAAAGGCTTTTGTAAAGATTTTTTTCTTTGTAATTCTTGGACCAACTATATGACCTCAATAGCTCTGAGGCTCTCACCACTATGAGCTCAATTCCTCACCCTCCACTGTCAGAGTCAACAATAGCCCTGTCCTCTCTGTTCCAAATGTGTCTCAAGTTTTCTGTCATGGACACACTCACAATCCTTTACTTTTCAAGGACAATGGATGTCCAAAAGTTGACCAGGCAAATTTGAGAGAAGTTTGGATTTTCTTTTCTTACCGATTCTTGTTCCTTTTAACTTTGATAATTTAAAGTCATTCTTTGAGCTAACGAGGATTTGGGAGTTTAGTTTGGTTTGGGCTAGTTTATTTGGTCCCTGCCCTGAACAAAGCAAGCCATGTCATCTCCTCAGCCAGTCTGACATCTAATACGAGCCTGTCTCAATGCCAGCCGCCCTACGCCTCCTGGGAGAATGTGGGCATGGGACAGGGCTTCCAAAGCAACTGGGGTCAAGTACTCCTGCTATTCACCAAGGCATCCACGTGAGTGTCTTATTTTTCACCCACAGAAATACACACCAGTTCCCTATGTGTCTCCAACAACACTCCTATGCTTCCTGTAAACTAAAAGGAGTCTGAGAAGCATCATGTGAAATATGATCCTTATTTTAAGTGATTCGGAGCCCTTTTCCACTTTTCAAAGATCAGCTCATTATCCAAACACATCTAATGATTTCCTGTGTGTACAGTTGTGCTAGGTATTTGACAAAGCTAATTAAACAGACATGGTACCTAACCTCTAGGGATTTATGATTTAAGGAAGGTGATGCCATTGGAGACAGAAGAAACTAACTCAGGACATAAAGGAACTTAAAGGAGTAACACACAACTGTGTAGATGAACCATGAACGCAGATGCTGTTGGTCTCCACTGACAGTAAAAGGACCATCCAGCTGACACAGGGCTTCCAGAAGTTTCCAAAGTAAGCTTATTAAAGTTCATTGCAACTATTATCTTTTCAATGCTGCATATTCATTGATAGGAGCTAGTGAACGAAAACAGATAACTGATGATATATTCCTGTCCTTCCATTCTGCAGAGATCTCCCAAGAAAGTGACGATATCTTTCAAGGAAGGCCCTGCCCAATCCTTAACCATTTAAGTCTAAATGTTCTATATGCCATTGCTCTCCCAGCTTTAGTTTGTTCTGATGATTTCAACTTGGGACCCATTCTATCTTCTCTAGACCTCCTTCCTATAATCATCTGCCGACCCACAGAGGGCAAAGGCCAGGTTTTCCCACTTCATTACCAATAATGCATCTATTTCACACAAGCAATAATAGCTAAGCACAGTAACTAAAGTCAGTGAAACAATCGGAGTCACCAGGGTCACCATTTTAATTTCAGGGGTCACAAGGTCCCCAGAGAACCAAGAATTGTATTTGGACAGAGTGCACTTGAATAGCTCTGCAAAGTAGGTTATGAAAGAGAATGCATTAGATCTAGGGCCTGACAAAAGATTCAAAAGCAGAGGGTAAAGTTCTGTTACTGCTTTCTAGGAAAGCAGAATTATACTTCTTCTTAAAAGTGGACAGTTCTGACTTGGGCATTAAAGATGGCGGCATGAGAGGTGAGAAACAGGCTTCCTCCTAAAACCATATAAATACGAAAATATAATTAACACAGCTAATCCTGAAAGAGCAACAGGAAAGAGGACTGTGCCAGACTGCATACACCTGGAGGAAAGAGCAGACCTCACAAAAAAGGGTAATGTACCAAAGCTGTGGCCCAGCAGGACCGAAACCCTTCCCCCACCCCAGATCACCAGTGAGAGGAAGAGAAACCAAGCAGGGAGGGAGTGGAGGCCTGGGATAGCAGAATACCTAACTCTGGAGATCTGCACTGGGAGCACAAACCTACAATTCATGGTGGTTGAATGATACTCTCATGCTTATGGGGTTGGAAAGCTAAGACAAGCAGAATTCCTGGAGAGACTGAGGTTCTAGCTGCTTGTGGAAAGTAGGGATCCATATGCTCTGGGATAAAAGAAAGTTGGCAGTCTGAGAGACTTCCTAACAAGGAAGCCCTTAGCAAGAGGGCTGCTAAAGGGGCAAGGATTGCACAGAGCTTACTGCTCAGGAAAGAGGACAGGTAGATGAAATAGTCCGGGTGCACTCTGCCCAGCAGGTTGGGAGCTTTGCCATATAAACTCTCATATTTAAGGAGGAAAAAGAAATCTTCCTCCTTAGACGATCTTCAGGTACTCCAGCTCCCTGGCTAGCTACACAGCTCCAAGGACACGCTCCATGATATGCAGCCTACTGAGCCTTTCTTCCAGCCAGCGCCACATGACTCGCAAACCAGCAAACCCTATCCTGGAGTTAGGTCAGCCAGACAGAAGATTTGTCCACAGCAACTACAAACGTAAAGCACAGAGGCTTATACCTGTGTGCTTGGCCCACTAGTTCAAGCAGTGGAGACAGGCATAGCAGCCGGGTAGCAGGAAACAGCTCTTCCCTCTCCTCAGGTACCAAAACCACTCCCCTATGACCCTAGACATTGCTTCAGGGGCTGAGCAGCTCCAGGGAGTAGAGCTTCTGGGCACTAGAGGGTGCCATACAAAAATATGAAACACCAAAGGAATCTGGTTCAGAGTAAAATTATTAATACCACTCCTGAGAAAGATTTAAATGACATCTACCTCATGAATCTTCCTGAAAGGGAGTTCAAAATAAAAATCATTAACATGCTCATGGGGGCATGGAAAGATATTCAAGAACTCAGGAATGAATTCTGGTCAGAGAGTCAGTCGTTGAAGAGTGCAATGGATGGTATTAAAAGCAGATTGGATATGGTGGAGGAGACAATAAATGAAATAGAAATTAGAGAAGAGGAATGCAAAGAAGCTGAGGCCCTGAGAGAAAAAAGGATCTCTAAGAATGAAAGAATATTGAGAACTGTGTGACCAATCCAAATGGAACAATATTCACATTATAGAGTTGCCAGAAGAAGAGAGAGAAAAAGGAATAGAAAGTGTCTTTGAGGAGGTAATTGTTGAAAACTTCCCCAATCTGGGGAAGGAGATAGTCTCCCAGGCCATGGAGATACACAGATCTCCCAACACAAGGGACCCAAGGAAGACAACAACAAGACATATAGTAATTAAAATGGCAAATATCAAGGATAAAGACAGATTATTAAAAGCAGCCAGAGAGAGAAATAAGATCACATACAAAGGAAAGCCCATCAGGCTATCATCAGAATTCTCAACAGAAACCTTACAGGTCAGAAGGGAGTGGCATGATGTATTTAATGCAATGAAGCAGAAGGACCTTGAACCAAGAATACTTTATCTGACAAGATTATCATTTAAATTTGAAGGAGTGATTGAACAATTTCCAGATAAGCAAAAGCTGAGAGAATTTACCTCCCACAAACCATCTCTACAGTGTTTTTTGGAGGGACTGCAATATGGAAGTGTTCCTAAGGTATAATAGCTGTCACCAGAGGTAATAAAACAACAGTAAAGAAAGTAGAACAACTAATTACTAAGCAAATGCAAAAATTAAAATAATTATCTTCAAAGTCAATCAAAGGATAGACAAAGAGTACAGAATATGATACCTAATATATAAAGAATGGAGGAGGAAGAAAAAGGAGGAAGAAAAAAAAAGAACCTTTAGATTGTATTTATAATAGCATATTAAGTGAGTTAAGTTAGACTCTTAGATAGTAAGGAAGTTAACCTTGAACCTTTGGTAACCAGGAATCTAAAGCCTGCAATGTGAATAAGTACATACCTATCAATAATTACCCTAAATGTAAATGGACTGAATGCACCAATCAAAAGACACAGAGTCACTGAATGGATAAAAAAACAAGACTCATCTATATGCTGCCTACAAGAGACTCACTTTAAACCCAAAGACATACACAGACTAAAAGTGAAGGATGGAAAAAGATATTTCATGCAACTAATAGGGAGAAAAAAGCAGGAGTTGCAGTACTTGTATCAGACAAAATAGACTTCAAAACAAAGAAAGTAACAAGAGACAAAGAAGGACATTACATAATGATAAAAGGGTCAATCCAACAAGAAGATATAACCATTACAAATACCTATGTGCCCAACACAGGAGTACCTACGTTTGTGAAACAAATACTAACAGAATTAAAAGGAGAAATAGAATGCAATGCATTCATTCTAGGAGATTTCAACACTCCACTCACTCTGAAGGAAAGATCAATCAGACAGAAAATAAGGAGACAGAGGTTCTGAACAACACAATAGAACAAATGAACCTAACAGACATATACAGAATGCTACACCCAAAAGCAGCAGAATACTAATTCTTCTCAAGTGCCCATGGAACATTTTCAAGAATAGATCTATACGAGGACACAAAAATAGCCTTGGTAAGTTCAAAAAATTGAAATTGTACCACCCAGTTTCTCAGACCACAAAGGTATGAAACTAGAAATAAGTTACACAAAGAAAATGAAAAAGCCCACAAACACATGGAGGCTTCACAACATGCTCCTAAATAACCAATGGATCAATGACCAAATAAAAACAGAGAACAAGCAATATATGGAGACAAATGACAACAATAATTCAACACTGCAAAATGTATGGGACACAGGGAAGGCCATGTTAAGAGGAAAGTATATTGCAATACAGGCCCACCTCAGGATAGAAAAACAATCCCATATGAGGAGTCTAAACTCACAATTAATAAAACTAGATAAAGAAGAGCAAATGAGGCCCAAAGTCAGTAGAAGGAGGGACATAATAAAGATTACAGCAGAAATAAATAAAATTGAGAAGAATAAAACAATAGAAAGGATCAGTGAAAGCAGGAGCTGGTTCTTCAAGAAAATAAACAAAATAGATAAACCTCTAGCCAGACTTATGAAGAAAAAAAGAAAGTCTATTCAAATAAACATAATCAGAAATGAGAAAGGAAAAATCACTACGGACACCACAGAAATACAAAGAATAATTAGAGAATACTATGAAAAATTATATGCTAACAAACTGGATAACCTAGAAGAAATGGACAACTTTCTAGAAAAATACAACCTTACAAGGCTGACCCAGAAAGAAACAGAAAATCTGAACAAACCAATTACCAGCAACAAAATTGAACTGTTAATCAAAACCTACCTAAGAACAAAACCTCTGGAGCAGATGGCTTCACTGCAGAATTTTATGAAACATTTAGTGAAGGCCTAATACCCATCCTCCTTAAAGTTTTCCAAAGAGTGGAAGAAGAGGGAATACTTCCAAACTCATTCTATGAGGCCAGCATCACTCTAATACCAAAACCAACAAAAACACCACAAAAAAAGACAATTACAGACCAATATCCCTGATGAACATAGATACAAAAATACTCAACAAAATATTAGCAAACCAAATTCAAAAATACATCAAAAAGATCATCCATCATGATCAAGTAGGATTTATTCCAGGGATGCAAGGATGGTACAACATTCGAAAATCCATCAACATCATCCACCACATCAACAAAAAGAAGGACAGAAAGCACATGATCATCTCTATCGATGCTGAAAAAGCATTTGACAAAATTCAACATCCATTCATGATAAAAGCTCTAAACAAAATGGGTTTACAGGGCAAGTACCTCAGCATAATAAAGGCCATATATGACAAACCCACAGCCAACATTATACTTAACAGTGCAAAGATGGAAGCTTTTCCTTTAAGATCAGGAACAAGACAAGGATGCCCACTCTACCCACTTCTATTCAACATAGTACTGGAGGTCCAGGCCATGGCAATCAGACAACACAAAGAAATAAAATGCATCCAGATTGGCAAGGAAGAAGTTAAACTGTGCCTGTTTGCAGATGACATTACATTGTACAAAAAACCCTAAAGAATCCATTCCAAAACTACTAGGTCTAATATCTGAATTCAGCAAAGTTGCAGGATACAAAATTAATATGCAGAAATCTGTGGCATTCCTATACACTAACAATGAACTAGCAGAGAAAGAAATCAGGAAAACAATTCCATTCACAGTTGCATCAAAAAGAATAAAATACCTAGGAATAAACCTAACCAAGGAAGTGAAAGACCTATACTCTGAAAACTACAAGACACTCATGAGGGAAATTAAAGAAGATACCAATATACGGAAACACATCCCATGCTCATGGATAGGAAGAATTAATATTGCCAAAATGGCCATCCTGCCTAAAGCAATCTACAGATTCAATGCAATTCCTATCAAAATACAAACAGCATTCTTCAACAAACTAGACCAAATTGTTCTAAAATTCATATGGAACCACAAAAGACCCCGAATAGCCAAAGCAATCCTGAGAAGGAAGAATAAAGCAGGGGGGATTATGTTCCCTGACTTCAAGCTCTACTTCAAAGCTACAGTAATCAAGACAATTTGTTACTGGCACAAGAACAGACCCATAGACCAATGGAACAGTCTAGAAAGCCCAGATCTAAACCCAAGCATATACGGTCAATTAATATATGATAAAGGAGCCATGGATATACAATGGAGAAATGACAGTCTCTTCAACAGCTGGTGTTGACAAAACTGGACAGCTACATGTAAGAGAATGAAACTGGATTACTGTCTAACCCCATACACAAAAGTAAACTCAAAATGGATCAAAGACCTGAATGTAAGTCATGAAACCATAAAACTCTTAGAAGACAACATAAGCAAAAATCTCCTGAATATAAGCATGAGCAACTTCTTCCTGAATGCGTCTCCTCGAGCAAGGGAAACAAAAGCAAAAATGAACTCATGGGACTACATGAAACTAAAAAGTTTCTGTAAGACAAAGGACACCATCAAGAGAACAAAAGACATCCTACAGTATGGGAGACTATATTCATAAATGACGTATCTGATAAGGGGTTGACATCCAAAATATATAAAGAACTTACATGCCTCAACAGTAAAAAAATAAATAACCTGATTAAAAAATGAGCAGAGGATATGAAGAGACAGTTCTCCAAAGAAGAAATTCAGATGGCCAACAGACATATGAAAAGATGTTCCACATCACTAATCATCAGGGAAATGCAAATTAAAACCACAATGAGTATCACTTCACACCAGTAAGGATGGCCAGCATCCAAAAGACTAAGAACAACAAATGCTGGTGAGGATGCAGAGAAAGGGGAACCCTCTACACTGCTGGTGAGAATGTAAGCTAATTCAACCATTGTAGAAATCAATCTGAAGGTTCCTCAAAAAACTAAAATTACAAATACCATTTGATTCGGGAATCCCACTCCTTGGAATTTACCCAAAGAATACAAGTTCTCATATTCAAAAAGACATATGCACCCCTATGTTTATCGCAGCACTTTTTACAATAGCCAAGATATGGAAGCAAGCTAAGTGTCCATCAGTAGATGAATGGATAAAGAAGACACGGTACATATACACAATGGAATACTATTCAGCCATAAGAAAAAAACAAAAACAAATCCTACCATTTGCAATAACATGGATGGAGCTGGAGGATATTATGCTCAGTGAAATAAGCCATGTGGAGAAAAACAAGTGCCAAATGATTTCCCTCATTTGTGGAGTATAACAACAAAGCAAAACTGAAGGAACAAAATAGCAGCAGACTCAGAGACTCCAAGAAGGAACTAGTGGTTACCAAATGGTAGGGGTGTGGGAGGGCGGGTGGGGAGGGTGGGAGAAGGGGATTGAAGGATATTTTGTTTAGTACACATGGTGGGGGGGATCACGGGGAAGACAGTGTAGCACAGAGAAGTCAAACAGTGAATCTGTGGCATCTTACTACACTGATGGACAGTGACTGCATTGGGGTATGTATGGGTGGGGACTTGATAATATGGGTAAATGTAGTGACCATATTGTTTTTTCATATGAAACCTTCATAAGAGTGTATATCAATAATACCTTAATAAAAAAAAGTGAAAAAATAAAATAAAATAAAAGTGGTCAGTTCCATTGTGAGGGTTCTGGCTACTTTAATGCATGATCCCTTCAGTCCCTGCACGCTACTGCTTCCGCACCCGTGTTGGGAGCAGGCTTCCTTGGCAAGGCTGGGAACCCTCCAGCAGGGGTCAGTCCTCGCTCCTGCCCTGGGAGTCCTGCCACCTTCCCAGGAACTGCTGCAGAGCAGTGCAGCTTCCTGCTCTTCCTGGGGCCTGAGCCCAGATTCCACTAACTCTCCCAGTCTCTGCGGCAGCTTCTCAGAGGCCCAATCCTCTCTTTGCTTTGGCTTCGACAGACCTTGCATATATGTCTCTTCAGGGGGTTTGGGCTTTTCAAAAATCCAGGTGTGTGCCTTGCAGGAAGTTTTGGCCCAGAAACATAAACCATCACTGAAATAAGAAGGCCAAAGGCTCTGGCTACTTGCTTGAAATGGGAAAAGAGAAAAACATAAGAAGAAGAATTATTCTTAACAGGTGCACTGTAGGTGTGATGCTGACACAAAATGCAAAGATGGGGCCCAGAGATGGTTTAACAGAGAAATTGTTTTAAGATGAGTCTTTGGGTATATAAAATTTACTCTACATTTGACCTTCAGGAATACATACTTTGTAAACTGGGGAAAACCTGCATAAATCTTTTCTTCCAATTCACAAATTGCTATCTAGGTAGTCCATGAATGTGGCAAAAATCACCTTTCTTACAATAGTAGATTTTCTAATGATGACAACAACAGCAGTGACAATTACAATGAAAACACAGAATAGCATGAACTAATAAAACTTTTCTGACACGTAAGTATATGTATTTTTTGGTTTGCCTGGAGGGACTGTAGAGATCAATTTAGTCCTTATTTTCCACTAGCCTTACTCCTCATGCCTAATTGTAACACGCATAGAGACTGACATGAGTTTGAATGATTGAGTGAAATCAGACACAGTGAACTTCCCAGGCTCAGTAATTAATACCTTGTCAAATAGGGAGATAGTGGTGCCCTCAAGGGGAAAAGACCTGGAGTAATTATTCAGTGGTCAGGCTGGGGCTCAGTAAGTGACACTGACTTATTAGCCCTGAGCTTCTGACGTTGCCTGTCAGGATCAATTTATAACAGAAATAACTCCTCTACCCTTCTAATTCTAAGATCACATGTGTGTCCTCTGCTCATGGGAGTCTAACTTTCTCTGGCAGACTGATGTAGTCTAAGTCTAATTAACATGACGATAAATCACACAGAAGCCGTTACCTATTACTTGATTCTCAAATAACCCATTCCATGTTCTATCTGTTGTTTGCCTAGTCATTGTGCCTTTATAGAATCAATACAAAGACTTCCCTGAATTGAATTATAATGTTTCTTGGAGGAAAAGAAAAACCTGTGCCTTTTATAAAAAAGAATACGGGAAAGAAGGAAAAAAGGGAAGAAGGGCGGGCGAAGGAGACATATACTGTCTTTAAGATACAACACATAACAACAGCTCTGTGTATTTTTCACAATTCTGTATGATCCAATTGAAAAACCAGGTCACTAAGTAGAATCTGCCTTGAACAGAATTACCCAGGCTGGGAATGCCTAAGGCTTGGCCAAAAAGGGGTTATTTCAAATGCCCAAGGAATCTGTGGGGACCCCATGCCAGAGGTAAATAAGAAACTGAAATCCAGCAAATGCTGCAAAACTGAGAAAACCAAAATATTGTGTAGCTGATCTATGCATCCTCATTCTACCGTGTCCCAGCTCACAGACCTGAGATCAGTTACTCAACCTTTCTAAAAAGCCTCCGTTTCCTCATTGTGAAATATGGAATCATAAGGCATAATGTGCATAAAATCCTTAGCACAGGGTTAGGTAGATATTAGGTGCTCAATAAAATGTTATCACCACCATCATCAGAGGATGGAGGGAGGGAGCAAAAGGTGGATGGGAGAACACGAGACACCCACGCTTAAAAGCTAAGACCTACTGTCGAAAACTTTACCCAACTAGGAAGTTCAATGGCCTAAAAAACAAAGCACATTTTTCATTATTTTTTCTAGGGTCAAGGAAATTTATACCTTACATAATGTTAGAAGTAATTCCATTTCTCAGAAAAAAATGCAGTAATAATGTGAATAAAGCCTTATCATTGACATGGAGTTTTGAAATAGTGTCTAGTCAGTCAAGATCTCAGAAGCATTCCTCAGTTAAAACATTAATTTCCATGGTATGAAGTTACTGAGGTTTCTAAATATTTGTATAGCCTAAGGGATGGGAAGTAGCTATCAAAACTGAAGAGCTGTACCATGTTTCGGCCCTGCAGATAACTGCCAACTTGATGCCATTTGGGCCAGGATTCAAATCCTTCTCTGGTCTCACAAACCTAAAACGGGGAGATTGGGATGCCTTCAAAGGAAAGATTGAGTATGATAGGACTACCTTTCTATTTCCAAGAAAACATAATTTTAAAAAATCTCCACTCTCTCCACACCTTTCATGGGCCTCCGGTCTCCGACAGCCGGGACATTTGGAAAGAAGGGTGATGAGAGGAGAGAGAAGAGGGGGAACACAGGAGGGTCACTCCGAGGTTGTAGACACTTTAGAAGTGGAGATTTTGAAATAAAATTCTTCCAGAGAGGATTCCAAGAGTTCAACATTTTTGAAAAGGAGCTAAAGCACCGTGGATCCAGTGTTGGAGTAGGAACCTTTAGACAGGATAGAAGAAAATATCCCCAGACAGACAGCTTGGCTTATGCACCGCCAGGTCACTACATCACAGCCGCTATGTCATGACTGCCGCGGTCACGTGGGCAGAAAATCAGCCCTAGAGGCTCCGCGGTCGTTCACGGAGGCCACACCCTTCAGGTCTCAGCTGTGGGCGAAGAGGCCCCGGACTCCCAGGCAGGGGGGCACTTACACTTGATCATGATTCGCAGGGTAGGAACAGAGACAAATATCTGCCCTACAGCACAGAACCTAAGGTCTCACCAGTTCAAATAGTGCAAAGTTTTTTAGGGGTGACCTAATTTCCCAGAAATCTCCTTCTTTGTTCACACCATGGGACCCCCTGTGAAAAACACACTGGTAAAGAAATCGAGGGCTCTGGATTCTTTCCCTGGTTCCTTCTCTACACTTAAAAACGTCACTTAATTAAGTTGTGGCTCAGTTTCCATTTTTGTCATATGGCTACATCAATTCACTCACATTCATGAGAAAAGGATAGCCAGCCCAGAAATAAAACATTAATAAAACACCTGAATTCCATTTGGGTCCTTAATTAGCCAGTTTATCTATAGACCTAGTTAATAGGAAAATTGACATAGCATTATGCTATTTTATAACATACTTTACTCAACACATATAAGTGTGATATCCTACATCTATTACCCAGCCCAGGTACCAGGCCAGAATTCAGACACAAGCGTGGTCTTCTGGTGTCCCACTCAGGAAGTCTGTCACCAAAGACAGCTACCATTGTCACTTGAGTTACATCTCAATCAAAACCAACACTTTGCTAATTAGCTTAATGAATATTAGCAATGGTTTTCATTGATAAAAAACAGTGGCCTGGTGAATAGCACGATAAATTTTCGTCAGGGCTCTGTTGATTAAATTAAATGTATTTTAGGTATGGACTGGTTTAAGATATTGTGGAAACACTCAACTCCTTTGCATGAATTAAATGTAAAATCCAGAGGCCTAAGCTTTCATCTTTAAGGATGGCACCCATCTAAATAGTTCTGTGTTCAGCCGTTGGCTTACGACTATTTTTAACTGCCTGATATGGCCTGGGTAGGGACAGGATTCGCCTGCTGGAATGCAGTTGTCCATTTCAGGCAGACTGTGTGCACGGTGATGGCTGGAACAGGCTAAAAGACAAACGGCTGGGATTTCACTGGCCTTCTGCAGCTGGTTGTCTGTGTTACTTTGTGCTGACTTTCTAATTAATATTTATTTAGTAAATATCCGTTTGTGTGTCAGACTTTAATCTGAGATTGTCTTTCTTGATAGGCTATACTAATGTTGTGGGAGATTATTTCCCATCATCAACTTCAAACTTCTCCAGTAGCTGCCTTTACCAAAAAGAACTGAAAAATTTTTGTGTGATCAACTGGCTTTCAATACACAGCTCATAAGATTGTTATAAAAAATATTGTTATAAATGACTCCATTTTCACCTGAGAAGCCTTGAATTGAATAACCCAGTGTCTAAAAATTCTTTGTATCAAAATATGAATTCAATAAGAACCTGTCTTAGGTATCATCACGGTATGCGACATTTGCTTGTTTTCTCTCCATCACCTCATTTTGACTTTGGAAGGAACAGATCCAACAAATACATATTAGATAATTACCTAGTGCAAGGTACCATGCTGGGCACCACTAAGGATACAACGAGATATAACTTGAAGTTTGAGAGTTTGCAGAACCTTCATGAAATGTTGGGGTAACTTGGAAGTAAACGTGGTTATTCAGGAGACCCAGTCTCCAGCCCCAGCTAGCCCACCAGTACCTGGGAAAGCCTACCTCTCTCTCTGAACTCCAGCCTTTCATTTTCTTCTGTTGTAGCCTTCTGTGATTCCATTATCAAAGGCCAGGAGCTTAGTCCTCTGGTGCAGCAGGCAGTTTACTACTGCTTAGGATTATAAAGATGAGAAATACATGGTCCCTCTCCTAAGCAGCTTGTACAACAGTAGGAAAAACAAAGGCCCATTCATCATGATAATAATATATTATTATTGTTTACACAATATTATCGTTATCACTCCCATTTCACTGAGAAATATCCAAAGAACTTTGCTTTTTCACTCACAACAGGTGGATAATATAAAGTTCATCTAAGACTTTACACTGACAAAACTTTCATAGTTGGTCCAAATAGTTTTGACTCAGGTTATAAGGCAAAATATGTTACTCCCTTTTCATCAAGTATATTTAAGGAATAAAAAAAAAAGGCTTTATCCCAAAACATAAGCCTCTGCTATTTCTCCTGAAAGTCCTACCATCAGGGCCTTCTTAGACAAGATAAGCATAAAGCCTTGGTAATTTTGCCTGAAAAGGATAATGCACTGAGTCATTAGGAGACTTGAGTGACGTCATCGTAGATGACCTGTCAAATATACATGACGGGCAAGTTTGATCAACCTAAGAGAAGGCTCAATAAACTTCTTTTTAGCTCTCTTCCTTCCAATTATCTACATTACGATGTCCCCCCAGAAACTCCAGGCCAATACTTTAAAATCCAATTATCATTTCTGTCAGATCCTTCTTTCTATCCCAACCACCCTAAACCAACCTTCTCTACCTGAATTCTCTTTCACAATTAATGTTGCCATTTTCTCTTAGTCACATAAACTCACATCCTAAAGCCAATTTGATCCCTCCTTTTCAGTCCTCGCTGCTTGAACCCTGTGGACACTCTCTCCGTCATGTCTCTATGTCTTAAATTGTGGTAAAATACACACAACATAAAATTTACCACCTGAATCATTTTTAAATGTACATTTAAATAGTGTTAAGTACACACACACATTTTTTGCAGCCAATCTCCATAACTCTTTTTATCTCACAAAACCCTTTAAACTCCCCATTCACCCTCCCATAAGCCGCTGACAGTCACCATTCAACTCTCTGTCTCTACGGTTTTGATTATTCTCTAGGTATCTTACATAAGTAGAATCATACAATATTCCTCTTTTTTGCGACTGGCTTATGTAATTTAGCACAGTATTCTCAAGGTTCATCCATATTAAAGCAAGTGTCAGACTTCCTTCCTTTTTAAAGCTGAAAATATTCCATTGCATGTGTAGACCACATTTTGCTTAGCCATTCACCCATCAATGGACACTTGAGTTGCTTCCATGTTTTGGATATTGTGAATAGTGTTGCTATAAACAGGGGTGTACAAGTGTCTCTTCAAGACCCTGTTTTAATTATTTGGGTTTATACCCAGAGGTGGAATTGATGACTCATACGGTAAGTCTATTTTTAATTGTTTAAGGAACCACCAGTACTGCTTCCTGGAGTCTGCCGTGCTCTTGCTTCATGCCCCTTCTCTGCTGCTCCACTGTCACCATCCCAATGCAACCTCGTTACCTCTCCCCTGCAGGCTTGCAAAGCCTTCCAAACTCTTCTCCTGTTCCAATTCGCTAAGCACACTGCTGCCAGATTCATCTTTCTTAAAATGCACTTCTGATTTCATTTTTCTACTAAAAAAAGAACAAAAATTCAGTGGCTTCATTATCTACCAACTGAAGTACTAGATCTTTGACCAGATTTTCAGAGGCAGTCAAAATATGACTTCAATCCATGCTCTCACCAGGCCATGTTTCAGTGTATCTTTCCTTCCTTCCTCTGCCTTCCTGCCCACAGTTGCTCCATCCACTGAAACATTCCCACCCCTTAGAAATGATTTCATTTGGGACTTGCACTAAATAGTCAAAATACCCCCCAAATCTGAGTGTCTATCAGCTTATGATTCACCTGCATAGCTTCCATTCATGTTCATGTGCCTGTCTTCTGAAACATTCACCACACTCATAACTTCATGTTCAATGTCTTCTTATCCACTACAATGACAACCTTAAGGACAGGGAAGGGGTCTGTTTTATTTGCCACCAAAACCCTAGTGCTCTACACTGTTGGGCATATAATAAACAAGGAAGAACTGATTGTTATTAAATGTTGAAGATTTCTTATTTCCCTCCATATGAATTCTACTCTTTTGAAATTCCAAACTCTTCAAATTGAATCAAGTTCATAAATGGGCCCTCCGGAGGGCTCTGAGGGCTCGCTATTTAGGACCTAAGTTCTTTAGTTTGACTCTCTGTATTGATCAGACCCACCAGATAATGAGTAAGTATCTGCTTCCCTTGGGGCAAATAGAATCAGTCATCACAAGATTTCATATTGGACTTTTTGCAATTAGCTTTCTTTCCCTTAATTATAATCGTTGTCTTCCAATTGCTCTATGCTAAGAAATAAATTATGATTATCTAATATTGCAAGAGTCTGATGGAAAGAGATTTGAGGGTTATTATTCAGTAGACAGAGTATTATTATCTCAGTAAGAAGTTTATAACTTATCTTCCTTTTAATTGGTTTGCTTTATTATTCTTTTCCTGTTCTATTGGACAGAATACAATAAAAAGAATTACTACTTTTGCCAGGGAGAGACCATATAAAAATAAGTTAAAACAGGAGACGATGCTACATGCATGGTGCAATTTTAAGATAAAATTATAGTACATAATAAAACGCAAAATGACTTGCAGCTGTGGTTTGAAAATCTTAAATATATCTTTGGAGAGAAAATTGACTAATAAACAATCTCCCACACACTAACAAATCAGTATACATATGCAAATAGAATTAATCCATGCTATAAAACACTAAAAAGAAATTCGTAAAACATGTTGTAAGCTGCTGTTTTCCAGAAGGGTTGGAGGAGAGAGTGGAAGGAGAATCAAGTCCCGTTGATCCTGGGAAAGGAAGGAGCAGGAAAGGGGGTCGAGCTCAGTAAGCCAGGGGCAGGAGGGTGGAAGCAAGGCCAGGAAGTGGCACTGCAGGCCTGCCTGGCCAAGGTGGGAGCAACAACGAAGGTCGTGGAGAGAGCATAGTGGGGAAAGAGTTGAGGCTCACGCGCTGGAGCATTTAGTACTTCGGTCTGTGAATTCCACATTTCTCACACTGTGCCCTGACACATCTTCCAGCCCAAAGGTAGCACCTTAAAGGAACTGAACCAGTCTGTACATACTTGTCTTGGACCTCCTATTTGACTGTAAGCTCCTTGAGGCCAGGATGGGTCAGTGACTCATGTTTGCACCCACTGCAGTGCCAAGAACTTGCACACGATTAAGTGTTTAGTATATGTTTATGAAATGAAGAAATGCATGAAATACTACAATATACTAGAGGACACACTGAATTATTAGTTCATATTATTATGTGATCTATTGCCAAGGTTTTCATATACTCCAACTTGAATGGGATGGTCCCAGTTAACACCTGCTTTCCCAGCATAGTTCTCCCTTTCACTCTCAAAGTGCCCAGGTTTGGAAGATGAATTTTATGGTAACTCTAATCATAATACAGTCTGAAAATTGATTTCTAGAATCCACTATCAACTTGTTTAGTGGCCATTGTCTCTTTCTGAGCAAAACAGAGAATAGACTATGTAAATTAACATTGTAAATACTATGACTCTTGACTACAGGTAAACAAATTTAGTTATTATTCTGACATGAACAATTTTTCCTAAAAAACTCATTTTCTAAACTCAATGAATATGTATAGCTACATGATGATTTCTATCATCAATTTTTTCCTGTATGAATAAATAACAGAAATGTTACTCTCTTCAACCTTCTGGAATATCAGTATAATAAATAACTAAATATGGGTTCACAGCCATATCAATAATTAGCTCTCTCCATGTGTGTATGCCTGGGCCTGTGCATATATAATTGAGGGAATGGAGATGCATTTCGATGTTCCCAGAAGTAAAACAGACTTTGTATCATGGCTGTCTTGCTCAGCGATGACTCTGTTGTTGGATTTATTTTAAAAGACAAATGAGGGGTAATTTTATGTTTTTAAAACTTTTTCAACTGCTTTTAAAAGCCTCTTATTCAGGACTGCCCTAGCATATGCTATATCCTTTGTAGGATTTAGAAAAAAGTTACCTCTCTGGGAGGACCCAGGGGAAAGGCTCCCCTTCCCCAGCTGCAGGGGGAGCTGGGTCACAGATGAGACTCCACTGCCTGTTCACCCCCACAAAGAGAGTGGTGGCCCTGCTTTTAAGCTAATTACCCCCACTTTACAAAATACATAGTCATATAAAGGTTGCCTGTGAAGTAAATCGCTGTATTTTACAAATTATTTTTTCATTGAAACCTTTCAAAGGTGTTCTAGGAGAAACAAAAACAAGCCTCCTCATGTGCGTGTATGTCAGGTAGAGGTGGCAGGGGGTTCCACTTCATAATACAGGAAACGCTCTAAATCTCAAGGTTTAAAGTAATGTGACGAGCATTCAATAACATCCTAAATCTGTAATTCAAATACGTAAAGACCTATGGATTAAAAATAGATAGAAAGCTTTTATTTTCAGTATTTTTATACCAAAGACCAAAAGATTAAGAGAATAGACTAAACTGAGCTTAAAAGCCTCTGGTTTTTAATTAAACCTCTAAAATACTAAAACATGAAAATACGCTGTTCTCTTACATGAATCTCAGACCCAGCTTTTCAGCAGCTGTTGGAGAAAGGTAGTTAAAATAATCATGATGATGGTTTTGAATAATAACAAATGGCAGCACTAAAGAGGAGCTAAAACACATATATGTGAGAGAGTATATTTCAGAATGTGGCAGAAGGAAGCAAATGAGAGAGGGAGCACAGCGCCCAGAAGCAGCAGTGTCCCCGCTTCCATGGGGCTGAATGTGCCATTCCAAAATCTATGGCAGAGGAGTCCTCAAAATTCTGAAAGCAAGGTAAAAATAGCAAGTCACTTCCCTGATTTACAACCTTTGTAGGAGTCCATCTCAGTGTATCTAATATCTAGGTAAAGAGACATACTATAACTTTAAATTTTACTTCATGTTGTAATTGCAACATGAAAATAAAACTGCCATGCTGGTTTTGTCATAGATGTGGTAACCGGAATGGTGCTGTGTAAACAGTATTTTTATATACTCTGAACTGATGTATCTGTACTTTTTTTCCACCATCCCAGTGACCCCCAAATCTAAATAAAATAGTTGCAAAGGTATTATTTAATCAAAATAGTTGCAGTTTCCTAGAATAAGAGAAAACTGTCCCAGACCTTGAAGTACCATTTTTAGTGAGTGGCAAACCAAGTAATACCGTGTGCATTCATCTGTGAGGAGCTGAATCCAGGGAGTGCTGTCCTTGAAGGAACATGGCTGGTTGAACTAGAAAGAAAGCCCACCATACTATTCTTATCACAGGATTGTTCTTTGCATACTTGACTTTTCCAGCACATTTCAACCAGAGATTTATTTAGTCAACAGTACTTTGATTTATTTTAAAAAATAAATGGGCAGATTGTTTATACTAGTACATCCCAAACTCTTTCCACTAAAGAGTCTCCTTCTGTTTTAATATATCTTACAGTTGACATCTACACTTCATCTATAGATTACAATTCCTTTGTGTCTCTTCTCTTCATTCTGGTACTTTGAGACCTCACAATATGTTTAAATGTAGCTTTCATTCACCACCTCAACATCTGCCATTATTTGGACAGCCATTGTGTCAAAACCTCTCTATCCATGTACTGTTCTCCTCAGCCTTTAGTTCAAATCAAGAACCTTCAAGTTAAAACTCAGCTCCCACCCCTTCAGCATACACAGGGCCTCTCCACCCAGTCTGGGCACTGGTTCTGTTCCTGGCAATGTGTGAGACTCTCTAGGTGGTGGACCCATTCCCTGTGAAAAAAATCCCGTAATGACCGAAAAGAGCATGTCCTCAGAAAACAAGTTAAAGGAGATCAACACGAGTGCCTCTAAAAAGGTCAGGACAGGGAAGTTATAGCACAAAAACAAAAATAAGTATTAAAACAAATTTTAATGGGAAGCCTATAGCTCTATGAGTAGTCTTAGTACATGAGTTAAAAGGAATAGAAAGGGAATTAGGAAGTCGGAGCATGTGCAGACAGCACTCCGTGCTTGCAGCCCACAAGTGCAGCCTGTCGGTGCTCCCCACAGGGACCGGACGTGCCGCATTCCCTGTCTGGCGGGAAGAGCTGCGCTTCCGCCGGCAAATCCTCTGAAGTGAAATGCCTTCTTAACGAAGAAGACTTGTTTATTTGTTAAACAAGCCAAAAAATAAAGAGCCCTAAGGGACATAATCTTGTCTTTTACCTCTGGCTGAGGATGCTCATGATATGTCCGTGTGACTGTGTGAGACCGAAACGTCACCTACTGAACAGAGTCAATCTTTTAAATCTAATTTTCAGTGAAAATAAAGTGTCTGTATTCAGTTGATCGTTAAACCAAAAGCTCTTTAAGAAGAGCGACTAAATGTTAATGATCACTACCATGTGTGCCGAATGAATCAATGAAGGCATGAATGACCTTTTGCAAAAACCAGAATTATTGACACATTATGGCTCCAAGTGAAAACGAATAATAAAATAGCATAGTTCACAGAGTGCATACTCTGTTATAATGCTATGCTAAGAGTTCAGTGAAAGAGTTCATGCGATCCCTACAACAACCCTGTGAGGTAACGCCATAATTAGCCCTATTTTTCAGATGACATTATATGGTCAAGGAAGTTGTTACCTGCCCATATCATACAATCGGTAAAGACAGACCCATGATTTAACAGAGGTCTGTCTGATGTCAGATTCTGAGCCATATACGGTGGAAAAGCTTGAAGATGTAAAAATGAATTTTCTCCTTAGAAAAGTAATCATACAGAAGATGCTTGGAAAAAATGGATGTTTGCATGTCACTCATCGCTTAGTTATGTATTTATATTTAATCTAATTTTATAAGAGATTTATATTTAATTTATTTCAAGAGGCAAATTCCCGAGCTTTGTCTGTACACACACACATACATGTAGATAAACATATCATCACATATGCTTCTTCAGTGAGTGGGTGGGAAGCAAAGCCGATAAGATCAGAGGCTTGCTGGAGAGTGGTTGTGGACAGCAAGTCACGACAAATGACACAAGCCTTCATAGTGTCAATTTATCCTTCTTCTTCCCACAGTACAGTGAAGTGTGAAGTCACTAAGAGCCCAAGCTGGGACACAATCCCTACGGGCTCAAATTCTGTGCAGTTTCCTGCCGAGTTGTTAGCTTCTCTCCGTCTCAATTTCCTCGTCTTATAAAGGTAAAGATAATCATCATAGTACTTTCCTCAAGAGTTGTAAATAAAGGAACCCTATAAATACAAGTTCCTTGCACAGCCCTAGCACACCAAGAGCACTCTAAAGGAAGGAGGAAGGTTTTGAAAACAGGAAATGCAATGGACAAAATAGCTGAGGGAAAGGAAGCCATTTGCGAGCGCCCCTACGGCTTCCCCGCACCACTCCCTCAGCAGCAAACGTGTGAACAAGAGCTCAACCCAGGCGCGCTTCTCCACATGCTGAAATACTACACTGCTGCTCTCCGAGAATCTGCAGAAGCCGCCAGAAGCACAACAGCAAGAGGATGTAAAAGGCTCCTGCAGTAGTAACGTCAGTGGGGCTGATGGAGAGTTAAAGCTCTTATTAGGTGTTCCTCTGGAAAATGTTAGGAAAGATTATTACGAATAAGGGCAACAAAAAAGGATGACCAGACTCACTGGCTGCAGAGAGTAAAAGCCCCAGGCAGCTCCTGAGCCTTTTAGAAAAGCCGAGACAGCCAGGCCCCAGAGGGTCAGTGTGTATCCAACAGCCAGTAAGTCGAAAATAGCATAAATAGTATGTTTGCCATAATATTGTTCTGTGGTTTCTTGGCGAATTTGGTTTATTAGTATGAGGATGAATGATTTTTAATTAGCCAAGGTTTACTGACAAACGATGCACAACCCACCAAAGGGTCCCTGACACAAAGGTTCCATTTCCTCCCTTGAATATCCATGCATTTGTGCAATGGTTTTGTCTATTTTTCTTACCAGGGATACTCTTCTAAAGAATAGTGTGTTATTATCTCTTAAAGTCATGTGTTTTACAAGCAAACTGATGTCTTTCCTTTATTAGTCTCTTAATCATATTCTCTTCCTGTGGAGACTTAGGAATTGAACTATATTGGAAACAGTTACGTTTGTTTAAACATCACAAGAGGAGAGTTTAATTCCACTTCTAAAAGATGGCTTTGGACAGCGCAACACATGAAACACAACTAAAAGCATATTTGATGCCACTAACCTTTGAGACAAGGGGCATCTAATACAATTCATTAAGTATAATTGAAATAGAAATCCTACAATGAGAATGTAACAAAAAGCATTGTGCAAATTGACTTTTTGAAGTATATCCTTCCCTTGGTACACATATTCAGCTCCCGTTAATTTTAATGGACATAACTTGCTCATGTATCAGCTGAAGGATTTCACCTGCTTCTGTGTAGAGCTGACTACATAAAGAAAATAGTGCCCACAAAGGAAAACTGAGGCTGCTGATAAAAATTGCCTGGATAATAAGAGTCCAAAGGCTTTACAGTTACTTAAATATAAGTGTTTGCATAGAATAATAAATGAGGAATTGTTATGAAGTTACACAAAAAATTTTTTTTAAAGAAAGCACCTAGAAAAATAGTGTTGAGGTCAGCCATGTGTATCCTGTACTGCTTTCCCACTTAAAATCCAGTGCTCCCACCCACATGACCTGCGGGCTAAAGGTAGAGACTATGTCTTATTCCCCAGCACTGCACACACAGCACGAACCTACCATACAAACAGCACTCTGTAGATACTAGTTGAATTTTGTTTCCTATATTCTTTTCAAACTTTTCACATCTCTGGGCTTCAGGTCACATTGATCCCTTTGCCTAGAATGTCCTCTCACATAACCAACCCAATCTTCAATTGCTAAATTCTCAGACAGCTCATAATTGTTTCAAGTTTTTCTTGATCCTCCCAAGTGAATGCTGATAGATTAGTGCAGTCTCAGAAGCCCAGGACACTGTTAAAACTTACTGAAGACCTCAAAGAGGTTTCATTTAAATGAATTAGACCTATCAATATTTACCACATTAGGAATTCAAAATGAAAAAAAAATTTAATATTTTTTGATTATTAAAGCTAACAAAATAAACTCATTAAGCATTGGCATAAATAACACATTTTATGAAAAATAAGTGTATTTCTCCCCAAATTATGAGTAAATTGGCATTGTTTTACATTTCCTAAGTCTCTTTAACGTTTGGTTTAATAGAAGACAGATAGCTGAATTCTAACATCAGCTTCTGCAGTTAACATGTGACAATATACTGGTTTGCTTGAAACATCTGAAGAAAAAACAGCTTCGTATGATACGTGGTTGAAAAAGGGAGGAGTAGTTTGATAGCCTTTTCAGATGATTGTAGATATTCTCTGTTGATACTACACCAAAACTCTACAAGTGGTGGTTTCTTAAATGATTGTTTCAATGTGGAATCTGAAACAATATAATGAAATTTTCATAGTTACATTAAATTATTGTTCTATTTTGAATAAATCTGCTTACCCTTGCATGACTTTTCAACATCATGCATTGGTCATGTGTAAGATATTGAATCCTTGAGTTATTGCAGATCTTCCAAATGTAATATTTGATTACGTATTATTTTTAAAAATCACACTAATATCACTGCCAATCTCATCATAAAAGTCTTCAACTATTGAGAGGCTGTAAAACTCATGATGGAAAATAAAATTTTCCAAAATTTTGATTTCCATTTGAAAGCTTGAGTTTTATCACTGGCGACAAACACTGGCAGTTGTTTTCTTTGAAGCAATAGGCTCACTTAATTCACTTTGGGAAAATGTCTGCCAAATGCCCACGTCTGAATAGTCAGTTTGTCTGGCAATCATTCCTTCTAGTAAAAGTCTGTGCCAAGAAAAAAGCAGCTAACTTAACTCCCAACAAAAACAATTGCACAAATACTTTTCCGCAAGATGACACTGTACCTCAGTATTCCAAAGAAACTTCTATTTCATCACACAAGATATTAAAAACACGTGTATTCAAAGGTCAAGATTTCATAAAATTAATAATTTCCAGCACTTAGCCAAGGACATTCTTCAGTGAAACTGGCATTTTGTTTTATTGTGAGTATGTGGCAAGGAATGCAATGACTGCCAGCACAGCTGGGAGCCACTGTCTTGATTTCTGCTAAGGCACCAGCCGTTTTATCAGTACAGTGAAAGAAGCATAACATTTTAGTATTATTTTGAAATAGTTTTAACTACATGAAGTCCCTGAAAGGATCTTGGGAAACCCCAGGGGCCTGTGACCACACTTTGAGAACCACCGTGAGAGAGTAAAATGGACTTTAATACTTACCTTGAGTAAATTACTTAACCTTACCTGTAAATAAGGACAATAAATCCTGGCACATTAGGTCATTGTAAGAATGATACTCCATAACATAAGTAAAGCACCCACATGGTTTCTGTGACACAGTATTGAATTAATTTTTTTCTCTTGAGAGACCCCCACCCATGTCCAAGGACTTGTTTTATATCTATGACTACATTTAGATCGTGGTTGATAAAAATACCACCTCTTGCTTTATTTCCCTATTTAGGTTGTAAACTCCTTTCTGTACCTTACTCAAATGTCCTATCCTAGGTAGTAAGCCATTGCCCCTTTGAGAATCATATATCTCAGTAAGGCTTCTCTTCTCCCAAAAATGTGCACAGGCACACACACACAAAATTTTGCACACAACTGCAAATTTGAAGACCCCTTAAGTGGATCTATGGTTCCCCCAATGAAGAGTTTTTCAAAAGTTGATCCTTGAAACATCTGTTTCAAAACTCACCCAAATACTGAATTAATGATTCCCAAGCCCCTCCCAGCACTACAAAATCTGGGTCTCTGGTGCTCAAGCCAAGAACTGCATGTTAATAGTTTTAGGTGTTTCTATGCCCTTTCCAGTTGGATCTTGAAGGAAATCCATGGAGCCTGGATTAAGAAACTAAGTGCATAGTGCCTATTACATGGTTGATACTCAATAAATATAATCTGAGTGCACACTGTATTCTGTAAGTCAATTAAATGGCTAAAAGATCACTGAAATTTAGAAAAGTGTATCCGATTCCCATGTTCTAAACCCTCATGGATCATCACAATTCCTTGGGAGTTGAGTTTGTTTGTTTGTTTTTTTAAATAAACTTTTACTCAGGCTCTCCTTCTAGAGGTTATGATGCAGAAGTTATGGGGTGGAGTCTGAACATGTATAGTTTTTCAAGGGTTTCCTCTAGTGATTCTGATTATCAGGCCAGGTTTTACAATAACTTTGTGCACCATTGAATGCACAAAGCTTACTTTGCTAAAAACACAAGCGATGCCTAACTTTACAGTTTATTTGATCTAGGATTTACATGTTTAATAAATCCAAGACCCAATATGTTTGTCAGATTTTTTTCTTTGCATATGTAAATCATAAGGTTACTCTGTAGTAGTAGCTCTCATACTTTACTGCATTGGAATAAACTGGAGAGCTTTTAAATACCCAGACCAGACCCCGATCCAATTAAATTATGATCTCTAGGGATGGACTCAAGCATCAGTATTTATTTTAAGACTCCTTGAATGATTCCAACATACGGTCAGATTTGAAAATTACTGCCCCAGAATTTATGATCAGAGCTATAAGGAACAGTGTTTCTCTCACTTCTTCCCACCAACCCTCGCCACAATAAGACCTCCTTCCTGCTATTTTTTGGATATAATACAAAAAAAGAGAAGTTGAAGATTAGGAATAAGAGGAGGAAAAAAAGTGAAGTTAGGAAGAAGTAGAGGGATCACTACTAATAACAACTACTTCATGAGTGTCTCGTATTGGTGCTGTATATGCACACAGAGACACAAAATGTTTTTCTTAACTAGTTAAGATTATATTGCAATGCCTATTTACCCACAAATACTTTAGTGGATATTTCTTAAAAACACGGGCTACACACCTATTAGAATGTCCAAAATCCAAAACACTGACAATGCCAAATGCTGTTGAGAATGTGGAGCAACAGAAACTTCTCTCATTGCTGGTGAGGACGCAAAATGGTAGCCACTTTGAAAGACAGTTTCGTGCAAAACTAAACACACTCACCATATAACCCAACAATTGTGTTGCTTATTTACCCAAAGGAGTTGAAAACTTATGTCCACACAAAAACCTACATACGGATGTTGTACTTTGGCAATTATAAACACAGAGCTTTATTTATAATTGCCAAAACTTGGAACCAGCAGCATGTCCTTTAGCAGGTGAATAAACAAATTAACTGTGTACATCCAGACAGTGGAATATTATTCAACATTAAAATGAAAGGAGCTATCAAGCCGTGACGAGACATGAAGGAACCTTAAATGCATACTGCTAAATGAAAGAAGCCAATCTGAGGAGTTGTCATACTTCATACTTCCAATTATATGACATTCTGGAAAAGACAAAACTATGGAGGAAGTGAAAATATCACACCACCAATGTAAACTAGGGGCTTTGGTTGGTAATGATGTATCAATGTAGATTAACTGATTGTACCAAATGTACCACTTGGAATGGGTTGCAAATGGTGGGAAAATTGTACATGTGTGAGGACAGGGATTATGTGGGAATTCTGTACTTCCTGCTCAATCTTGCCATTAACCTAAAACTGCTCTTAAAAAAAATTGATTGATTTTTAAAAAAAAAAGAGTGAGGGCATTCTTTTATATAAACACAGTTCAATAATCAAAATCAAGAACATTCATAGAATACCATTATCTAATCTACAGAATCTAGTCAAATCTCAATAATTATTCCACTAATGTCCTTAATAGCCAAAGAAAGACTGTTTTTCCTCTCCTCGTATCATGCATTACATTTAGCTGTCATGTCTCTTTGTCTCCTTATAGCTCCTCAGCCTTTGTCTTTTATGATGTTAATATTCAAGAAGTGTACAGGTCCTGAATTTGATTTGTCTAATGTTTTCTAATAAACAGCTTTAGGGTATGCATTCTGAGAAAGATTACTACAGAAATAATGCTGTGTCCTTATCAGTATTTCATAAGAAGAGGCACATGACATCTATATGTCTCATTATTAGTGGTGTTTACTTTGATAACCTAGTTCAGGTGGTTCCTTCCAACTGACCCTAGCTTAAATCTTTTTTTAATCTTTGTAATTAATAAATATCTTCCGAGGAGCTACTCCAAGGCAAGGTAAACACCCTGTTTCTCATCAAATTTTCACCCACTAGTTTCAGGTTTCTTGCTGGATTCTTGCCTGAAAATATCACTGATGGTGTGTCTAATTTTTAATGCTCTTTAAATTCTCTGTTTTCTTTTAGCAGCATCAAATACTTCTGTTATTATGGAAGTGACATAACAGTAACTATGCAGTAATGTTACTTAATTGCATTCTTAGGGCTGATCACATACTAATCATTCTAATTAGGTGATGTCATTCAGAATATTCTGGGCTAATAAGGCCGCCATAAAGAAGATATCTGGAAAATGCCTGTTTGCCATGTCTCTTCTGAGCTCACTGGAGATTTTATTTTAATGTTTTTTTATACAATAAAGTTTGCTATACAATATTATTTTGGTTTCAGATGTACAACACAGTGACTCCTAATTGTACATATTACTAGACGCTTGCCACAATAGGTGTAGTTACCACATTACCATATCAAGATATTACAGTAATATTGATTAAATTATCTATATTATTCCTATAATTCCTCTATCTAACTTACTTTATAATTTTCCTCTTTATTCTCTTTACCTATTTCATCACTCCTCTCATTCCTTCCCTATGGTAACCAACATTCTGTTGCCCATATTTGTGGGAGTATTTCTTATTTGTTTGTTTTTTAGATTCCACATATTCCATGAAATTCCACATATTGTGTTTCTCTGCCTGGCATATTTTGATTAGCATAATACCCTCTAGGTCCATCGATGTTGTCTCAAATGGCAAGATTACCTTCTTTTTTATGGCCAATATTCCACTGTGTACCTTCTCTTTTTTATCCATTCATCTATCAATGAGCACTTGGGTTGTTTCTGCATCTTTGCTATTCTAAATAATGCTACAATGAACATAGGTGTGTGTGTATCTTTTTCAATTAGTGACTTTGATTTTTTGTGGTCTTGGGTAAATTTTATAGTTTTGGGGTAAATTCCCAGAAGTGGATTGCTGGGTTGCTGGGTCGTATGGTATTTATATTTTCAGTTTTTTGAGGAACCCCCCAATTTTTTTCCACAGTGGCTGGACCAATTTACATTCCCACCAGTGTAGGAGGGTCCTTTCTCCACATCCTCACCAACACATGCTATTTCGTGTCTTTTGGATGGCGGCCATTCTGACTGGTGTGAGATGATACTTCATTATGGTGTTGAGCTGCATTTCTCCGGTGATTAGTGATATGGAGGTCTTTTCATGTGCCTGTTAACCATCTGTATTTCTTCTTTGGAAAAATGTCTGTTCAGGTCCTCTCCCCATTTTTATTGGATTATTTGTTCTTTGGTATTGAGTTGTATGAGTTCTTTATATATTTTGGATATTAGCCATTTGTCATATATATCACTGGCAAAAATTTCCCTCTTACAGTAGATTGCCTTTGTTTTTTGTGGGGTTTTTTTTCTGTTTTTGTTTTTTGATGGTGTCCTTTGTTGTGCAGAAGCTCTTTAGTTCCATGTAGTTTCTCCTGTTTATTTTGCTTTTGTTTTCCTCGCCTGGGTTGATGAATCTAGGAAGAAGTTTTTCATGCTCTTGTTCATGAGATTTTTGCCTATGTTTTCTTTCTAAGAGTTTTGTGGTTTCTTGTCTTACATTTAGGTCTTTAATCAGCTTAGAGTTTACTGTTGCATATGATGTAAGACAGTGATCTAGTTTCATTCTCTTACATGTAGCTGTCAATTTTTCTGAAAACAGTTTATTGAGGTGACTGTCTTCTCCCCATTGTATATTGGCGGCTCCTTTTCCATATATAAATTGACCATATATGACTGGGTTTATTTCTGGGTTCTCTACTCTGTTCCATTGATGTATGGGTCTGTTCTTGTGCCAGTGCCATGCTGTTGGAATCATTGTAGCTTCGTAGTATAGCTTGAAATTAGGGAGCATGACATACCCAGCTTTGTCCTTCTTTCTCAATATTGCTTTAGCTATTGGCGGTCTTTTATAATTACATATAAATTTTAGGATTCTTTGCTCTAGTTCATTGAAAAATTCCATTGGTATTTTGATAGGGATTGCATTGAATTTGCAAATTGCTTTGAGCAGGATGGCCATTTTGACAACATTAATCTTCCTATCCTTGAGCATGGGATAGATTTCTATTTATTTGTATCTTTTTCAATTTTTTCATCAGTGCCGTATAGTTTTCAGAGTACAGGTCTTTCACCCCCTTGCTTACGTTTATACCTAGGCATTTTATTCTTTTTTATGCAATTGTAAATGAAATTGTTTTCTTGATTTCTCTTTTGGCTAGTCCATTGTTAGTATATAGGAAAGCAACAGATATCTGTACACTCATTTTGTATCCTGCAACTTTGCTGAATCCAGTTAAAGGTTTAATAGTTTTTTGGTGGCATCTTTAGGGTTTTCTATATATAGTATCATGTCATCTGCAAATAGTGAGTTTTACTTCTTCCTTACCAATATGGATGTTTTTTATTTCTTCTTTTTTTTTTTTTTTTTTTTTGTCTGATTGCCATGGCTAGGATCTCCAGTACTATGTGAATAAAAGTGGAGAGAGTGGGCATCCTTGTCTTATTCCTGATCCTAGAGGTAAAGCTTTCAGCTTTTCTCTATTGAGTATGATGTTGTCTGTGGATTTGTCATATATGGCCTTTATTACATTAAGGTATGGTCTCTCTGTACCCATTTTGTTGAGGGTTTTTATCATGAATGGATGTTGAATTTTGTCAAATAATTTTTCAGCATCTACTGAGATGATCATGTGGTTGTTGTTCTTCTATTGTTAATGTGTTTATCACATTGATGTGTAGATATTGCACTATCCTGGCATCTCTGTAATAAATCCTACTTGGTCATGATGACTGATCCTCTTGATGTATTTTTGAAGTTGGTTTGTTTATATTTTGTTGAGGATTTCTGCATCTATGTTCATCAGGAATATTAGTCTCTATTTTCTTTTTTCTGTAGTGTCTTTGTCTGGTTTTGGTATTAGAGTAATGCTGGCCTCAGAGAATGTGTTTGGAAGTATTCCCTCCTCTTCTATTTTTTAGACTACTTTAAGAAGGATGGGTATGAGCTCAATTTTAAACGTTTGATAGAATTCATAGATTTCAACTCTGAAGCCATCTGGTGTTGGACTTCTGTTTGTTGGGAGTTTTTTACCAGTTCAATTTTGTTACTAGATTTTCTCTTTCTTCCTGGGTCAGTCTTGGAAACTGTTTGTTTCTAGGAATTTGTCTGTTTCTTCTAGGTTGTCCAATTTATTGGCATATGATTTTTCATAGAATTCTCTTATAATTCTTTAAATTTCTGTGGCATAAGTTGTAACTTCTTTTACATTTCTTATTTTATTTGTGTTCTTTCTTTTTTTCTTGATAAGTCTGGATAAGGGTTTGTCTATTTTGTTTATCTTCTTGAAGAACCACCTTTTGGTTTCAAAGATTTTTTGCTTAATCTCTATTTTATTTATTTCCACTCTGATTTTTATGATGTACCTCTTCCCACTAATCTTGGGCTTCATTTGTTCTTTTTCTTGTTCCTTCAGCTGTAAGGCTCAATTGTTTATTTGAGTCTGTTCTTGTTTCTTGAGGTAGGCCTGTATTGCTTTAAACTTTCCTCTCAGAACCACTTCTGCTGCATCCCACATATTTTGAACTGTTGTGTTTCTGTTTCCATGTATTGTTTGAGTTCTTCTTTGATCTGTTCCTTGATTTCATTGGTTATTTAGAAGCATGTTTCTTAGCCTCCATGTGTTTGCATTTTTTATTAATTTTTTTCTGTAATTGGTTTCTAGTTTCATACCATTGTTGTCTGAGAAGAAGCTTAATACAATTTCAGTCTTAAATTTGTTGAGACTTGTGTGTCATAATATGTGATCTATTTTGGAGAACATTCCCTGTGCCCTTGAGAAAAACATTTATTATATTGTTTGGGGGTAGAATGTTCTGTAAATACTTGGTTATTTGTTTTAGTCTATCTGGTTTAATGTTTCATTCAACACCTCTGTTTCCTTTTTTAATTTTCTGTCTAGGTGATCTGTACATTGATGTAAATTGGGTGCTAAAGTCCCCTAATATTATACTGCTGTCAATTTCTCCCTTTAGGTCTGTTAGTATGTTTATGATTCTATATCCTCTTGTTGGACTGATCATTTTATCATTATGTATTCTCCTTCCTTGGCTCTTGTTATTTTCTTTGGAAGTCTACTTTATCTGATATAAGTATTACAACTCCAGATTTTTTTAATCCGTATTTGCATGGTATATGTTTTTTTATCCTTTCAGGTTCAGTCTGTGTGTGTTTTTAGTCCTGAAATGAAACCTCCTGTAGGAATCAAATAGATGGTTGTTGTTTTTTCATCCATTCAGTCACCATATGTCTTTTGACTGAATTAGGTAGGCCATTTACACTTAATTATCAATATGTATGTACTTATTGCCACTGTGTTAAATGTTTCATGGTTGTTTGTTGTTCTCTGACCCTTTCTTCCTCTCTTACCGTCTTTTCTGGTGCTTTAGACTTTCTTTAGTGTTATGATTGGGTTCCCTTCTCTTTTTTGTGTGTGCATCTATTATAGGGTTTTTGTTTGTGGTTACCACGGGGCTCCGACATGACACCCTATGAATATAACAATCATCTATAATAAGCTGCTGGTCACCTAAGTTCTACCACATTCTAACAGCACTGCATTTCTTACTCCCCCTCCTCTGTGTTTATGTATATAATATCTTCTTTGACATCTTTTTATTAAGTGATTCTTTTAACTACTTTTGGATATAATTCCTCCTGTTATTTTTGTCTTTCTGACCTTCAGACTGTTTTTCGAGCGATGACTCTCCTCCCTCTGCTATGTGGGCTTTACCAGTGGGAATATTTCTCTTTCTTAAATTTCTTGCTTCTCCTTAGGGTCTCTTCTCTTCTTAAAGAAAGTCCCTTTAACATTTCTTAAAAGGATGATTTACTAGTTGTCAACCTTTTAAACTTACATTTATTTGTGAAGCTCTTTCCCTCAGTTCTGAATCACAACCCTGCTGGGTAGCACATCCCTCATTGGAGTTTTTCTCCATTCAGCACTTATACTATTTCATTCCATTCCCTCTTGCTTAGAGTTTCTGCAGAGAAATCAGCTATAATCTTATGGGGTTTCCCTTATAAGTAGTTTGTTGCTTTAATCCTGGTGCTTTTAAAATTCTCTCTGCCTTTGATCTTTGACATTTTGATTGTGATGTGCCCTTGAATTCATCTTGTTCAGGGCTCTTTGTGCTTCCTGGACCTGGTGGACTGCGCCCTTCCTCCGTTTAGGGATGTTTTCAGCTTTTATTATCTCTTCAAATAAAATTTCCACTCATTTTTCTCTCTTTTCTCCTTCTGGGAGTCCTAGAAAGTGAATGTGAGGATGTTTAATATTGTCCCACAGCTCTCTTGTCCTCATTCCTTTTAATTCTTTCTTCCTTCTGCTGTTCAGCTTGAGTGCCTCCCATCACTCTACCATCCAAGTCACTGATCTGTTCTTCTGCACCCTCTAGTCTGCTGTTCATTCTTTCCAGTGTATTTTTTATTTCACTTATTGAATTCTTCATCTTCAATTGGTTCTTCCTGAGACTTTCTATCCCTTTGTTGAGGTCTGCCTTGAGTTCTGTTATTGTTTTCTCAAGTCCAGTGAATATCTTTATAACCATTGGTTAAACTCTTTAACAGGTAGATTGATGAACTCTCTTTTATTTGGCTTTTTTCCTGTTTGTTTGTTTTTTCTTATTCTGTCATCTGGAGTTTATTCCTCTGTCTCATTCTGTATGGCTTTCTGTGCTTGGTTCTATGAATTAGTTGAAAGTGCTTGCTCTCCCAGTCTTGATTCTGTATAGGGGAGTCCCCTCTGTAGACTGCATGTGCCTCATGGTTTTGGCAAAGCTGGAGGCCGAGTAAGTGTGAGACTGGGTTTTCCTGGTGCCAGGGCTCCCGGGGCATTGCCGCAGTGTCACACTCTTGAGAGCCCCTTGGAGGGGATCCTGAATGGACACCTGTTCTGAGGAATTCCTGCATTGGGCACCCACCTGGGCCTATTGACAGCATGGAGTCCGGCTCTGTGTACATTCCCCCCAACCCTGAGTGTTCTGGACTGCCACCAGGAATTCCTACACAGGCTTCTGTGGACCCCACTGGCAACTGGAATCAGGCTCTGCTCATGTTCATGTTCCCCCTTGGCTTCTGTGTGCTCCGGGCTGCCCCAGGGAATTCCCACATCAGGGCTTCCTGTTCCTGCTGGTGGTGGGGCTCAGGCCCATGCTTGTGCATTTTCCCAAGGCCCCGCATGCCCTGGGCTGCTCTAGGGAACTCCTGAGTGGGGCCCTGCCACATCCTTCCTGGGAGGTAGAGTCAGACCCATCAGGCGTGTTCCCAGTTTCTATGGGGAGTTGCCTCAGTGGCACCAGCTCACAGACTTGTGTGCCCTCCCTGTGAGAGGGGAACTTTCTGGTCCTTCTGACTGGGGCTGGGCCAGTGGACAGTATCAGGCACCAAGGCAGGACTACTGGATCGCACCCAGATCCTGCTCTTAGCCACACTGAGATGTACAGAAGGAGCACAAACAAGGGCACTGGTTGGCCCCTCCAATCCCAGATCACCTCCAGTGGTTTCCTTGCCAGACAGTGGATGTTCAGTTCTGAAACCTGGGCTCACTTATAGTCTAGCTGCACTTTAACTGCAGGCTTCTTCCCTGTGCTTCAGGGCAGAGAGTCCACACCAGGCTCTCCCAACCATATCCCTTCCCCTCCCTCTGCTGGTGTCTGTGCTGGGGGTGGGGTTCCCCTGGTTATCACGTCTCTGTCTCTCCTGCCATTTGGCCTTTTTAAAAATTTGGTCACTTTGTACCTCATTGTATAGAAGGGGTTCACTTCAGTCTTCTGTCTTCTTCAGGGTGAAATGATCTGTGTGTAGGTGTAAATTTGGTGTGTAGGTGGGAGAAGATGGATTTAGGCTTTCTCTATTCCACTGTCTTCCCAGAATCCTCTATAGATTTTCAACTATTGCTCAGCAAAGTTAAGAACTCTATAAACTCGCTGAATTTTCCTGAGTTTCAAAGCCCTTACCCCAGAAAAATAAGGGTACAGCTTGAGTGCCTCCCATCACTCTACCATCCAAGTCACTGATCTATTCTTCTGCATCCTCTAGTCTGCGGTTCATTCTTTCCAGGTTGAACTGGAATGGCTGCCTTTGAAATGGTATCGGTCCCCAGAAAGTCTTTAGACAAGCCACAACTCTCATTTCTGAGGTTCTAACTATGGAAAATAGAGTCAAGTTATTTCACTGAATTTAAGTGATGTATTTTCAAAATACACTGACTCTCTTGCTTTTGCTTTTAAGCCCATTTGATGGGTTTTTGAAACTTTAGATAGAGTATTTTTTAGTTACAGGATTTCCATTTGATTCTTTTTTATAATATCTATTTTCCTGCTAAGAGGTACTACCTTTTAATTAATTCTATGAACATATTTCTCTATATACTTAAACATAAGTTTAGTTGGCTTCTTTAAAATCCTTATCTGGTAATTCTAACATTTGGATAATCTCAGGGTTAGTCTCTGGTGATTGACTTTTTTCAGGAGAAAGTTCAAATTTTCTTGTATCTTTATACATAAAGTATTTTTGGATTATATCTTAAATCTTTGAATGATAATACAGATTGAAGATGTTATGCTCTCTTGAAGAATATTGATTTTACGGTTAGCCAGTAAAGCTGGCTGAATTCACACTGAAAACTCCATCTCTTCTATGGTGAGCAGCACCTCAAAACTCATTTCCATTCCTTTAGCAAAAGCTGAACTGCTTTGAGTTTCCCCACATATGCGTGGTCTGGGATCAGGCAGAGACTTGGTCAGAGTTTATACACAGGATTTGGGGTTCCCCTCTCTGGCTCTCTCCTAAGGTTTCTTCTTCACTTTCCAGTGTCTGTGAGTCCTCTAAACTTTGTCCTCTAATTCTTTAAACAAGTAGGATTATATGAGGGATTTTTGTTGTTTACAGCCCCCTTCTGCATGGCTGGCAAACCTGTCTTCAGCAAAAAGCAAAATCATACTTATATTTGGTTGGTATTATGGTTATAAATACAACTAAACTATATTTGGTTCTTCCATTTCCACCTCCTCTCCAAAATTTGCCTTTTATTTACTTTCCAGTGCCTCTAGGTATTTTTCGTATTTTGCCTAGAACTTTCACTTATCTGAAATATTGGTCCAATAGGGACTATTTCACCATTACCAAAGGTAGAATCAAGCCATTCCTTTGAATTCAGGAGTTATTTGTACAAATAATTCATCAAAAAACTGTTGCGTTTAACTTTGTCTCCTTTACATTTATTCATTTATCCCTTCATTTCTTTAACAGATACTTTGTGTAAGGCACTGTATTGAGTGTTGTCACAGAATCAAAAAAGAAGAGACCTTCAAAAAACTTGAACTCTAATTGGAAAGATGACACGTAATACACTCATGAAAGATTTTATGTGATCTAATGCCAAATCAGTGTTATAATTTATGGCCCTTTTTACCCAAAATGTGGTTCATGGTGCAGCAGCATTGGTAACCTCTGGATGCTCTTAGAAAATCAGAATCTCAGGCACCACCCCACACCTGTTGAATACAAATCTGCATTTTTCACAAGATGCCCAGATGCTTCTTATGAACATTAAAGCCTGAGAAACACTATTCTAGAAGTTCATGAAAGGCAACTCCCTGATGGAAGTTTTGGGGCTATTTCATAGAATATGACACTTCAGGCTCTGGATGGTCTGAGAAGCCAGAAAACAGCATTTTAGGTGGAGAACACAGGAACAAGATAGGAATGAATTCAATTTTAGGAGTATTCAAAGATGATACTGGAAAACACAGTTGAAACTTGTAGAAACTATAATGTTTTGATCTGAAAATTAGATAAAACCAGCCAAAAATTACTTAGAAAATAGGGGCATCCATCATCTCACATAACTTGAAACCTGAATGTCAGTCAGTTTTAGGGATGGGTAACCCACTAATTCAACATCATTAAAAGTAAGTTCCAAAGCAGAAAATCTGAACAGGCCCCTAATTGTTAGAAAAAAATTGAATAAATAAGTAAGTAATATCATTCCCAAACACAAAGCACCAGGTTCAGATGGGTTCACTAGTGAATTATACTAAATATTTAAGGAAGAAATTATACCAACTGTTGACAATCTTTTTCAGATGACAGAAGGAAAGGGAATGCTTCTCAACTCATCCTAGGAGGCCAGCATTACTACAACACCAAAATCAGACAAAGACATTACAAGAAAAGAACATGAGAGACTGACATCTCTCATAAACATAGAATCAGAAATCTTCAACAAAACATTGGCAAGCTTAATTGGACAGTATATAAAAAGAATTATATATCATGACCAAATAGGATTTCCATGAAGTATAAAAGCTTGGGCCAACATTTGAAAATCAATTAATATAGTCCATCACTTCAATCAGCTAAAGAAGAAAAAAATCACATCAGTAGATGCAAAAAGAATTTGACCAATTCATCATAAAAAATCCAATACTAATTCATTATAAAAACTCTCAGCAAACTAGGAATAGAGGACAACTTTCTCAACTTGACAATCTATAAAAACTTACAGATAATATAATGCTTAATGGTAAGAAACTCAAAGCTTTCCCACTAGATCGGGAACAAGGCAAGAATGTCCTCTCCCGCCCCTTTCAGCATCGTGCTGGAAGTCCCAGCTAAGGCGATAAGACAGGAAGAGCACACAAAAGGTATAAAGATTGGGAAAGAAGAAATAAAACTCCTTGTTTGCAGATAGCATGATTGCCTGTGTAAAAAATCAGAAAGAATAGACATAAACAAACTCCTAGAACAATAAACAATTATAGCAAGATTATAGGATACGTAGCTAATATATAAAAATCAACTGTTTTTCTACATACCAGCAATGAACAAGTGGAATCTGAAATTGAAACACACCATTTTCACTAACCCCAACTTACACTTAAAATAAATACTTATACAAAACAGAATACTTAGCTATAAGTCCAACAAAATACATACAAAATTTATCTAAGGAAAACTACAAAACTGATGAATGAAAGCAAATAACTAATAAATAGATATGCCATGCTCATGAATAGGAAGACATTATTATCAAGAGGTCAGTTACTCCCAATTTGATCTTTAATTCAGTGCAATCCCAAAAATTCCAGCAAGTTATTTTGTGAGAATGACAAACTAATCTAAACTTTATATGGGAAGGCAAAGCCCTAGAATAGCTATACTGTATGGGAGGAGAACAAAGAGAAGGACACTACCCGACTTCAGGACTTAGTATGAAGCCATAATAACCAAGACGATGTGGTGCTGATGAAAAAATAGAGAGAACAGATCACTGGGACAGAATAGAGAGCCAAGAAATAGATCCAAATATAGTCAACTGATCTTTGATAAAGCAGTAAAGGCAATACAGTGAAGCAAATATCGTCTTTTCAATAAATGGTGCTAAAACAACTGGATATTCACCTGCAAAAAATAACTCTAGTCAGAGAGTTTAAACATTACACAAAAAATTAACTCAAAATGGATCACAGGTCTAAATGGAAAATGGAAAACCATAAAATTCCTAGAAGATAAAATGGGAGAAAATCTAGATGACCTTGGGTATGGCAATGACTTTTTTGATAAAATATGAACAACTCTTAAAAGGGATTTGGGAAATCACTGTACCTTCAGTTCAATTTTCTGTGAATCTAAAACCATTTTAAATAATAAAGACTATTTATTTAGAATATTTGATTTTTTTGGTACCGAGTTATATGAGTTCTTCATATATTTTAGATATGAGCCCCTTACCAGATATATCAGATATAGTCTCCAAGTGTCATTTTACTTTGTTAATGGTTTCCTTCAACGTGTGAAAGCTTCTTAGTTTGATGTAGTCCCATTTGTTTCTTTTTGCTTGTTTCCCTCGCCAGGGGGACACACCCAGAAAAAAATTACTAATGCTGATGTTCAAATGTTCACTGTCTATGTTTTCTTCTAGGAGTTTTATGGTTTCAGGTCAGTCTTTGATCCATCTTGAGTTTATTTTTGTGTATTGTGTAAGACAGTGGTCTAGTCATTACCTGACCCTGACAATGATCATTCTTTTGCATGTAGCTGTCCAGTTTTCCAAACACCATTTATTGTAGAGACTGTCTTTTCCCACTGTGTATTCTTGCCTCCTTTGTTGTAGATTAACTGACCAATAAACTGTGGTTTTATTTCTAGGGTCTCTCTTCTGTCCCATTGATCTATATGTTGTTTTTGTGCTATTTTGAGTACCACAGGCTTATGGAATAGGTTTAAATCAGGGAGTGTGACACCTCCAGCTTTGTCCTTCTTTCTCAAGATGGCTTTGGCTATTCAGTGTCTTTTGACTCCATACAAATTTTAGAATTATTTGTTCTGACTATGGAAAATTTTTCATTGGTATTTTAAGAGTAATTGCATTGAATTTGTAGATTGCTTTGGGCAGAGGACCTGAATACACATTTTTCCAGAGAAGATATACAGATGGCCAACAGACACATGAAAACATGTTCAATATCATTAATCACCAGGGAAATGCAAATCAAAACAAAAATGAGTATCACTTCACAATAATGAGAACGGCTAGTATAAAAAAATAAACAAGAAATGAATATTGGTGAGAAAAGGGAACCCTCATACACTGCTGGTGGTAATGTAAATTGGTACAACCACTCTGGAAGGCATTATGGAGGTTTCTCAAAAAACTAAATTAGAAATATCATACAACCCAGCAATTCCACTTCTGGGATTTTATATGAAGAAAACAAAATCACCAATTTGAAAAGATATATGCACTCTAATGTTTATTGCAGCATTATTTACAGTAGCCAAGATATGTAAACAACCTAAATGTCCCTCAGCCGATGAGTGGATAAAGAAGATGCGGTACATACATATAGTGAAACATTACTCAGCCATAAAAAGAGTGGTATCTTGCCATTTGCTGCAACACGGATAGACCTAGAGGATATTCTGTTCAGAGAAAAACAAATACCATGTGATTTCACTATATGTAGGATCTAAAAAACAAGACAAATGAACAAATAAAATAGAAACAGAGAGTAGACTGCTGGTTACTATAGGGGAGGGGGTTGGGGGGATAAGAGAAAGAAATGAAAGGGATAAAGAGGTACAAACTTCAAACTATAAAATAAATTACTCACGGAGATGGAAGTACAGGCTGGGGAATATGCCAATAATATTGTAAACTATATGTTGACAGAATGTTACTACACTTACAGCGGTGAGCATTTAGTAATATATATAATTGTCACACTACTATCTTGTACATCTGAAACCAATATTGTATATCAACTATATTTCAATAAAAAATGTTTAAAGCCTATTAAAAAGAAAATAAATGGCAAAAATAATAACCCACTTTTTTTAAAAATTAGGTTCCTTCCACCTGCTATTATGCCATCCACATATCTCCAGCATATTAACTGTTTTCCTAGGCTGGCCTCCATACTTGTTTAGCACAAGATGTCTGGCTTCGTTTCAAGTACCCTATGAGACATTAAACACATCTACTCTGTGTTTTGTCTCTTCCATAGTGAGGAAGAAAAGCCTTCCCAGAAGCCCTCAGTAGTTTCCCCTCATGTCTCATTGGCCAGATTTGTTGCATGCACAAGTTTAAACCACTTGCTTAGGAAAGCAAATGAGACCATTGTAATTGGCTTAGAGCAATGAAGAGCTGCCTCCTTGGGTGGGGAAGAGCCCAGCCACGCTTGAAGGAGATGCCCCTAGGGGGAAGGTGAACAAAAATCAAGGTTTATTTTCAGAGAAGGGGAATGGCTATTGGTCACATCTGAAGTCGTGCCACCTTTCAACTTTCTTTCTTGTTGAATCTTCCTCTGTAATCAGCCTTTTTATTTGAAGAAAAGGGTACTTTGGGAAAAAAAAACTACAGCCAATAAATCGATCAATAAATATATAGAAAGATAGGCAACATAATGATTCATTAATAGTACTGCTCATCTGCCCCATAAGCTAAGCTCTTCTAACCCACATTTTAAAAGACTTTGTCAGAGAACAATATGGCAGATGGCGAGGAGCCGGAGAAGAAAAGGAGAATAGAGAAGCTGCTGGCTGAGAAAATGGCTGTTGATGGTGGGTGTGGGGACACTGGAGACTGGAAGGGTCGCTGGAACCGTGCAAAGAAGTTCCTCGAGCGAGCTGGACCCTTCGCACACCCTGATTTCGAACCAGGCACTGAATCTCCCCAGTTTTTTGTAAAGTTCTAGTGATTGGAACTGGCGGCCTAGGGTGTGAGCTCCCGAAAAATCTGGCATTGTCTGGTTTTAGACAGGTTCACGTTGTAGACATGGACACTATAGATGTTTCCAATCTAAATAGGCAGTTTTTATTTAGGCCTAAAGATGTTGGAAGACCTTAAGCTGAAGTTGCTGCAGAATTTCTAAATGACAGAGTTCCTGATTGCAATGTGGTTCCACATTTCAACAAGATTCAGGATTTTAATGACACTTTCTATCAACAATTTCATATAATTGTATGTGGACTAGACTCTGTCATAGCCAGAAGATGGATAAATGGCATGCCGATATCTTTTCTGAATTATGAAGATGGTGTATTAGATCCAAGCTCCATTGTCGCTTTTGATAGATGGAGGGACAGAAGGTTTTAAAGGAACTGCTCAGGTGATTCTGCCTGGAATGACTGCTTGTATTGAGTGCACACTGGAACTGTATCCACCACAGGTTAATTTTCCCATGTGCACCATTGCATCTATGCCCAGGCTACCAGAACACTGCATTGAGTACGTAAGGATATTGCAGTGGCCTAAGGAGCTGCCTTCTGGAGAGGGCATTCCGTTAGATGGAGAGGATCCTGATGGCATTCAGTGGACTTTCCAAAAATCCCCAGAGTGAGCATCACAATGTAATATTAGGGGTGTTACATATAGACTCACTCAAGGTGTTGTAAAACGAATCATTCCTGCAGTAGCCTCTGCAAATGCAGACACTGCAGCCATGTGTGCCACTGAGGTTTTAAAATAGCCACAAGTGCATATATTCCCCTTAATGATTACTTGGTATTCAGTGATGTAGATGGACTGTACACATACACGTTTGAAGCAGAGAGAAAGGAAAACTGCCCAGCTTGTAGCCAGCTCCCTCAAAATACTCAGTTTTCTCCATCAGCTAAATTGCAGGAGGTTTTAGATTATCTAACCAATACTGCTTCTCTGCAGATGAAATCTCCAGCTATCACAGCAACGTTAAGGGAAAAAATAGAACACTTTACTTACAGTCAGGAACCTCTATTGAAGAAAGAACAAGGCCAAATCTCTCCAAGACATTGAAAGAATTGGGACTTGTTGATGGGCAAGACCTGGCAGTTGCTGATGTGATCACACCACAGACTGTACTGTTCAAACTTCATTTTACTTCTTAAGGAAAAGAAATCTGCACAAAATAGAAAACTCATGGAAGTACTATACTTTGTGGAAGCTAAGAAATCTAATTGATGTCATTTTTAGCACTTGATTTGCTGGAATTTGACTTCTTTTTTTAATACAATGAGCCACTCTTTTTTAACTTTATAACTTTTCCTTGAAGACAGAGTTCTGCGGCTGGGGCTTGTAAGCATTTTCATTAATGGCATGGGAAATAGTGCCTGGAGAGAGAGCTGTGAGTAAGTACACTGTATCTTTTCCAGGAGGGAGCAAACATCCTTTTGTGTGTGGTCAAAATTTTGTTATTATGGTCAAAGAATGCATTCCTTGGTTTTCACTTGAGCACCCACATATACAAAACATGTCCTCTTAAAAAAATATAAGAAAATTAAGTTTTAAGTAACATTAAATATTACAACCTACATCTAGAGCATAGGACATAGCCTGACATTGAACATAACCTACTTCTCGCTTTAATATTCATTTAATTGTGGCTGTCCAAATAATATTAATTATTGCAAAGGTTACCTGGTCCATAATAATTTGTAAAGGGTGTAATAGCTGAATACCTGTACATGGAAATGGGAACTATTTTCATGTGTTTACTTGCAGTGCCATAGAGGCCAATATGCACATTACAGCCAAAACATGGATGTTTAAAAGAATTCAATGTTTAAACAGTTATCACTGATGCTTTCACACTATTCATTAATAAAATCATATATTGTCAAAAATAAAAAATAAAACACTTTGTCAATTTTTTCTTTCAAGCGTGTCATTATCATAAGAACTCTAAACTATGCCAATTAGCATCTAAAATTCTGGCCCTTTTTTACTGGTTTACATTTGATTTTCTGATCCAGAGAATAACACTTAAGATTTATTGAGTGACATCTGGTTAATTAAATGTCTATTTCCTCCTGCCTGTTAAAGGGATCATAACACAGAAAAAAAACATTGGGATAATAATTAAAGTGCAACCAAAGAGCAGGACTAACCTTGTAACTCACTGTAATTAAAATAAAGCAAGAGCAGTGTGCTGAGGGAATTGCCTGTCTTTATCAGGACACCTGTCTGTGCATTTGAAACCTTATTCTGGAAATCTCCATTTTGCTTTTCCCCATTTTTGTGTGCAACTGAAAATTCTACTTTCCACAGACATCTCTTTGGCAAATTTTTTTGCACTGTGCCTTCAAGAACATTCACCCCTTAAAAATCAGAAGGCAGTTCTATGAGCCCCTACCCAGGAACAATGACGCAGTGTGTCTCCAGTAAAGAAGCAATAATAGAGAACAGCCAGGAGAGGGCACCTGGTCTGACAGCTTGTTGATGGGGGACGCAGTGACCCTAGGCCTTGGAACCCTTCAGATAGCTATGAGCAAGGTTGCAGGGACAGCCTAAAATGACTTCTTCAGAGATGATAAACTAATAGAAATAGTTAATATACTATTCCCCAATACATTGATAACAACATGCTTTGTGTTTTCCTTTTTTCTAAAGGAAAATATTACCCCTCCTTATCTTTCCAAAAAACCTATAGACCAAATATTAGAACATATCCAAAAGGTGTGTCCCCAAAACTTTGTTTGCCTTAGAGAAAAGGGAAAAGTAGTTTTAAAGGGAGAGATGGATTTCACACCTTCATTCCCAATCAGAGGTTTTTATACCTCTATTCCAAAGTGGCAATACAGATCCACAGCTCAACACACTGTTGAGTCTACATTCCACCATCTTCTAAATATATAGAACTCTCTTAGAATCATTTCCTTGTCCTAAAAATGATAATTATGGTAGTTTGGCCTATCCATTTATTGTGGAGATTAAATGAGATAACATATACTAAATGCCTGCCTCCTAGTAATGCCATCTATTATTATTTCCTTCCATTTAGTCAAGACTATGACAGTGTTATGGGCTAAATCATGTCTCCCCAATTTAATATATTGAATTCCCAAACCCCAATACCTCTGAATGTAATCATATTTGGAGATAAGGCCTTTACAAGTTAGTTGTCATCAAATGAAGTCATTTAATAGATCCTAATCCAGTAGGACTGCTGCCCTTCTAAGGACAGGGAGAGACATGAGAGCAGCACAGAGAAAAGGCCGGGTGAGGGCACAGCAAGGGGCCCATCTGTAAGTTCGGGAGAAAGGCGTCAAGAGAAAACAGCCCTGCCAACACCTTGATCTTTGACTTCCAGCCTCCAGAACTGTGAGGAAAGAAAATTTGTGAAGTCACTCGGTCTGTGGTATTTTTATTATGGCATCCCTAGCAAACCAATACACATTGTGTATTAAGAAAAAGTCTCAGATCTCAATTCCCAACACCAAAAAAAGATCACTATAATTTTTTCTTTAGATCAATATCCCAAGTAATGAAAAGAAACCTCCATGAGTCATCAATGCTTGTGTCATTTTGTTTTGTAAGTGAACTGAGCTTAGTACTGGCCTGGAAATAAGGAGACAGGCTCTAATCTGATTCTTTAACAAGGACCCAGGATTTATGGACTGGAGCTTAAACTTCCCTGGACCTCTCTTTTCCTGAGATAATTGTATGTGGTTATACAGATCATAAGACTGAGTATCTACTTTATCTCATTCACTGATAAAATGGTGACTTACAGATAATTTTGAAAAGAAAGTTCAACTCATGAAGACATCCTGAATTCAAACACTTTCTTTGTCTCTGCCTATGACTATGTTTAAACTTCTTGAAATGCTGTTTATTCTTGAAAGTTTATGTCTTACTCTCTACCCCCAACGAAGCCTTTCCCAGTCCAGCCAGTTCAGGGCCCTGTCTTCTTCCTTCGCATTCCCATGGCGCACAGCTTTTGTTTTCTAGCATCATCAAGTTCTGCTTAGTGTAATAGTTTCTTTTGTCTTTGTCTAAACTCTCACACACTCTCCACAATAGAGAGACAAACCCCTCTTTGAACTGCTTCCATTTTATGTGTGATTTTACTCCTTAGGAGAAGGAAGTGATTTTATTCATGGCATCCCTGCAGCAGCCGGCATAGCACCCTCAGGCCTTGGACATGCAATCAGTAATGGTTGAACTGAAATGGATTAAATTGAAATGAAGACGTTTTCTTTAATGAAAATATTTCCTTTGATATGAACTCATTGTAGAGTTAATAAGTTTCCATGTCATTAAATCTTCACCTTTACCTTAAAGCTAAAACTATGAATGTAACATACATTGAGGTTAGAAGATGTAATATCTGAGTGGGTAAAATACTAACAAAACATTTAAAAGAATCATTTTCATTCAGAATTTCCACAAAAATATTTTTTAAATCATATGTTTCTTCTGTTTGGTAACTCCAGTTGAAATAATGATTCTGCAAAAGGTTTGTAGAAGATAAGCCATTATATAAAACATCACATTTTGGAAGTATTTGGTATGGATATAGTACAGAACATCATTTTCTGGGCTTAGAATCTAAAGCAGAGTGCTTTCACTACTGCAGATAAGAGACAAAATCTATTTTTGTACTTATTCAACTTGACAGATTCATGGCACATCAATAAGGAATATTTTAGAATTGTTTTTAAACAAGGATGAACCATACCTTGTAAAATATTCACTTTTTAATATCTGGAAAGAGCACATCGGTATTCTTGGTCTTGTAAGATGTTTGTGCTCACCAGGTGATGGCTGTAAGATCAGTAACACATCCTAAAAACTGTACTCACTCACATAATTGTTCTAGTTCCATCTGGTCAGTCGGTTCTTGGTTATGCACACTAATGTAACCAGTGAAGCCTCCTTATTCTTTAAATTCTCCTTATTAAGGAATAGATTCCAATAGTGTATCAAATGCTTCAAGATGTGCCACAAAAAAATAACCCTTCTAAATTTCCTTACATGATCCCCTAGCTTCTCCCTTTAATCCATTTCATGTACTCATACCTGATTTAACTTAATGCAGCCCAGTCAGAGTTTCCTTCTCAAAGTCTTTCTGCATTGATGTTTTGGTTTTTAAGTCCCCCTTCTACCCTAAATAATGTGAGATGACAAAAAGTAGGTAGTAGATGCATCCTCAATCAGTGCTGTTGACCTAGGAAGGGTGGGGAAACTGAGAGAACCTGGAGGCACCTCAAATACTCTTCTTGAAAGTTAATGTTACCACTTATAATTTCCCACCATAGTTCACCAAACTGTGGGTAGCTGACCACTGACTTGAACAAAATGGCCACTAATTATAGCAACAGGAAATGAGTTGCATTTTTGATGAAAGTTTTGTGGAATTACCTCATACTGTCATAGTACCACCTCACACTCCACATTGTATCAGTACTTTACATTAATTGTAGACTTCAGAGGTCTTCTTTGGTCTTTTCAATGGCTTCTTTGTATTTGTTAATATTAGTCCTCCATCCTCTGCAAATTAAAATAGAAGTAGCTTCACATTCTACCTCTAGTAGTTACAGCATCCAGGGCAAGGCTCACTTTGGAAAACATGATAATTCTTCCAAAAACACCATAGGCCTTCCCAGAAGTAGAGTCATTATTTTACTTGCCTCCATCTAGTGATACAGGAAATTTTTATAATGTGCTTGCATTAGCATTTTTCCAAAAAAAAAATAACAAATTTATTTTACTCCAGAAAGACATTAAGCTGTTTCTGCATTCAAACAACTCTTAATGCAATAGTTCAGTATACCCTAAACTTATGTTATCTCATTTTATAAGTTAATTCCTTAAATAGTATTTACCCTTGGTTTTTGTTACTCCCAAAGGGCAAAATTTCACTTGTGCTTTACAAAAAAATAAAAAAATCCTTTTATAGAAAGTCATTTTTTGCAACCAAGTAATGAAGCTTCCCAAGGGGATCCTATTGTATATAAAATCAGAATTTGCACTCCTGATATGTTGCATGACTAAATTTTATATTTACCTATTTAATCACTTCCCTCATAAGTCCTCTAGACCTGATACCCCTAATTGGCATTTATATAATACACCAGGTATGCAAAGATGTGCTGTCTGCAAATACATCTACTTCGATAAATAAAGAAAACATACTGAGAGATTTATTTTTGCAGTGTGGCCAAATATGCTTTGCTGCATACATCTTTATTTAGAAAGAACTAATAGTAAAAGATCTAATAGTACCTAAGATTGGGCCTCAAGATCTCTCTTGAATCCATGATAAACAGACACTATGGAGACAAGACAATCTTACACTGCAGTAGAACCACTGAGTAAATGGATGCTGAATGGTGGAATCTAGGTTTCTCACTGTTGAGAGGTTGCAGATCATCAAAGTGGAAGCCAGAGTGAATCCCGTGGTACTTAATTGGAGTCAGAAACATAAATATAAACTCATTTAGCTTAAAATAGTTACAGATGGATAGATACTGAGATGATTTTGGATAAGTGTAAGTTAATATGCATACATAAGGGTTAGTATCCATACATAGACTTCCTAGTTCTACCCACTGAGAAGGCCTAGAATTAATGACATCCCAGAAGCATGAGCACATCCAATGGCCAGATCTTGGTGTCTAAGACCATTCTCCAATAAAATGAACCATGGTTCCTTGGAGAAACAGCTGATTCTAGGACATGGAAATATATAATATAAAGTGAGCCTTGAGAATCTTGCATTGTCAGAAGGTAAGGATGTTCTCAATAAACAAAATATTGGGGCATGTCAAAGATACATATGAGATGACCTGAAAGTATTCCCAAAGGCCAAAGCTGAAACAATTTGAGCAAAAAAATAAATAAGGTAGTAGTGAATTATAACCAGAAGTATAAAATACATATCCATGAGCTCATACTTATATAAATAATCGAATAAATAAATGGAGAGAAGAGACAAATCTCCAGTGCAGAATTCCAAATAATTTACGTAGATACTGCCCCCTCGAGGAAGTGAGGCTTAACTTCCTTGAGGAGAAGTAGGAGTGTAGGCTCCGCATACTGACATGCTCTCAGGCATGGAGGGGGCATGGAGAGGAATAAATGTATAGTGGGGAACCCTGGCAAACAGTAGGTCAACCAGGGGATCAACGTTAACATCATTATCAACAAGTGGGGTGGACAGCACGGGCCCTTGATGGAACACGACAAGAAGGCACTTTACCTCCATGGTACTGTTTCCAAAATCTCATAACCCCAGACTGATCAGGAGAAGAAAACATCAGAAAAACCTAAACTGAGGGACTTGTGCAAAATATCTCATCAGTACTCCTCAAAATTGTCAGTCATCAAAAACAAGGAAAAGCTGAGCAATTGTCAGAGCCAAGAAGAGTCTAAAGAGACACGGTAACTAAATGTAATGAGTTTTCAGTGGTAATGAGATTCAGGAAAAGAAAAAAAGGGACATTAAGGGAAAACTAGTTAAACTCAAATAAAGTGTGCAGTTTAGTCCATTGTAATATGCCAGAGTCGGCTCCTTAGTTGCGACAAACGTGCCATAGTAATATGAGATGCTGATACAGGAAACTTTGGTGAGGAATACCTGGGAACCCTGTGTACTATCTTTGCAACTGTTCTGTAAATCTACAATTCTTCTAAAAGAAAAGCTAACTTGTTTTTTTAATGCAAAGGCAAGTTTCAGTCTGTTCGCTAAAATAAAGAATTCTGAATTAGAGTTGTTTCGTTCTAGGACAACTAATACAATTGGTCTTTTAGTTAGGAAAATATAAAGCAAGTAAGCATCTTCTGTTCTTAAAGAAGAACTAACTGCCATGAACTGACCCAAAGAGCAGATATTTCAGAAGGAAAAGATCAGCTGTCTGTTTGGTTAAGTATAAACTGTAAGGTAAGTTTGGTAGATTTATGACTATGCAAACTTTGTTCACTTTAGAAAGATCATGCATGAGTGTTTTAAATTATTGGGTATTCTTGAGTGGTAATGAGAACTTTAGCCGAAGAGGACCTCAGGAAGGACATGCAAGCAAATACTGTGGATCATCTCCCAGGTACTACGCCCTGACAGACTGGACTAGAGCAAGGTGTGGCCACTGTCTAGGAAATCTGAACATACTATTAGAATACTTAACGTATTCCTAGCTGCATAATTGGAAAGAGGCTCCCCTCTGCGTTTTCATTCAAATTCTGCTCCGCAGCCAAGAAAAACTGGCCCTGTCCTTGCGCACTGGGTGCCGAAAACCAAAACGACTGCCGGAAAAACATGTTGATGAGAATTCATTTATTAGGCAGTCTTTACAGACTACACAGTCAACAGGTTGATAATTCATTCTGAAACTATTTTAACTCACATGGCCCTTGATAATAATGTAGCTTCCACATTCTAAATCATGAGTGACAAATTCAAATGTGTGCCAGGTTTAAGCAGGTATCGTAGCAGCAGTAATCAAGGAGAACAGAATCAAATTTAAAGAGCCCCTGTCTAAAAGTAGTAGCCACTACTTAGCACCAATTGGCTGTTTCTTTGCAGAAATGTAGACCCAGTGTTAATGGCAAAATTTAAGAAAAAGCAGAAGGCTTATGTTTTTAGGAAAGTTCTCAATTTTTAACGATTAGTAACCAATCAAAAAATTTTAATTGGGCCAAATCAAATATGTCTGTAGTATCAATTTGGACGAAAGGCCATCAATTTGTAACTTTTGACTACATATTATAACTCTGGGGATTTGTTATTATGTTCATTATTATTACTGAACTTTTTCCTGGACATTCAGATATCCAATTAAAATATATGTGTCTTCAGTGTGATGAACAAATTTATAAAAGGTTGTTACAGAATGATGACCTAGAAGGGAAAAAAGCAATAGTCATTTCAGGAAAACAGGACAGAAGTGGGGGCAAATTCCTGGCTTTAAAAGTCAGTAAACTCTAAAAGATGTTTTATAAAAATTCTAAAATCTATTTCACTAACAACTTTTTTCATTTAACAGTTTTAATAATAGGCTAGATTCTTTAGACTGTCAAATCCAACTGAGGGTGTGGCCGAGTCCCACTGAAGGTCAGAGTCCCACTGAAGGTCGGATGCGGAAAGGGGGAGACCTGGAAGTTAGTGACAAGCTGAAGAGCGATCAGCAAGTTCATGGGGAAGTTCAGGGAAGTTCAAAAGTAATCAGCAATGCCAGCTACGGAAGCATGGGTCTTACCGAGATGAGTGTGGCAGAAAGTTTAGGAGGTAGCGGTCATCTCAGACAGGGCCTGAACTTGATTATCAATAGACAAACGCTGACAGCCTAACATAAGTTTACTTCCATTGTGACTGTCTTAGGTCAGGGCCTTTCCATCAATTTCTTGCAAAATACCTTTCGATTCTCAGTACTTTCTAATCACCCTCCCTCCACATTGCTTCTCCAGTGATGTTTCCAGTGGGTGGTTTTTTCATGTGAAACCTTCATAACAGTATATATCAATAATACCTTAATAAAAAACTTAAAAAAAAATAGCAGGGTGGTAGGAATGATCCACCCAAGTGCAGACAACAAGGTGGGAAAGTCTACTGAGAATCTAAAACAATAAAACTGACTAAAAGTTGGTCTACTTTTTAATATCCCTGAGTCAGTAAGTCTAAACAATGTCAGTGACAAACCATTCCTCCCACCAAAAAAGTCTCTCACTCTAAGTTCTAAACAATTGCTGTGATTATTACTGAGTTTTAATATTATATTCATGAGCTTCAAATTAGCACATTTTTAATTGCATATCCTTTAATAAGCACTTTTTACATGGAAATTAATTCAAAGAATTCCCAATTATACAGTCAATACCCCAAATGTGTTTATCTCATGAGTAAGTTTGTAATGATTCAATATTGTTCGAGCAGTTTATATCTCTAACCTCTATGGTAATACACATTCTTGCATTTAAATACAGGCAGTTCTTGCTTTGCAAGGCATTGTGGGACTAAAAACAACCATGCAAGCAGAAACCATGCAAAACAATCTTTATAATCAATGGGGAAAGTGTGGTTCTTTTATAACTTTTAAATTTTTTGGTTGAAACATTAAAAATTCTCATACTGTCAATTATAAAGGAATAGAGAAATGAAAAAAAAACAGTAAAACTGTTATTTAGTTAGTATACTGTCATTTAAAACAATAAGAAACACTGGAATTAAGGTGTTTTACTTCTTTGTAAAAAAAACTTTATCCAGAGTAATTGGAATGGCGCTTGTCTTCTTTGTGTCCTAGGAATCAGCATTGTTTTCTACGCCACGATAAATTGTCATGCTCCTTTCTTGGTCTGAATAAGCTTCCAACATTTTATCCTTTGTTTTTTCAATGTCATGAAATATTGAACCAAGATGTCCTTTACTGCGACTTTTCTGCCAGCATCTTCTTCAGGGACATCTTTATATTTTTCAGCACAGTCACTCGCCTCATTACTATCAGTAAATTCACCTTCACTGAATTTCTCTAGCTGCATGACTGGAGTCTCCACGGAGGCAGTGTCGACAATCACATGGTCAGCTCCTTCTCTGTTCATGATAGATTTGAGTTTCACTTCTAGTGTTATCACTTTTATTCCTTCGTTGCATTTTCATCTTTGTTTGCCGATTTTCTCTTTTGATTATTCATTTTGTAGGATGTTTACTGGACAACAAAGATGTAACATGACTAAATACTTTCCTATCTGTGCATGAGCTGACAGATGCATGGCGACCAATTGCCAAAGACTTACAAGATCGGTCACTGATGACGATGCACATGTCTTATTTATGTTTATGGGCTGAAGAGCTGGCACCGTAAGTTTGCACTTTGTGCAATTACTCACGGTTAGTAAGCTAAACCAGTAACTGAAATTTGGACCTTGCTGTTGAGGAACTGGTATTATATAACTAAGCTGTGGTAACTGAAATTCATGTCCATCAGAGCCATGCAAAGGAAAGATGTTCTGTAGTATTCACAGTGATACTGTAGTGATTAAAAAGATGAATCACCAGAACTTCTGTTACTTCAATTTTGTCATTCCATGTGACCAATTTCTGTTTTGTTTGTATTTAGTATTTCAAACAGTGAAACAGTGCAAAAATGTTCAGTAAGTGTAAATTTTAGCTCATACATGAAATATTTTATTAAATTTGAACCTTTAAAATTAACGTTTCTTCTTTTTAGATTCTTAGATTTTTAAAAACAAAGAATCAAAAATTAATGTGTATTACATTATTTCTGAAAATAAGTTTTTTCATATAGAGGAGGAATGTGTTTTAAAAAAAAATAATATACTCTGTGTGTTAAATATGCTAGGCATGCAACTGGATCTTCCTAAAAGGCAGACCTGATCTTATAACTCCCCTCATCAAAATGTTCATTATCTTTTTATCACTTATATCAATAACTCTTAACTGGTACCACCTTTTCAAAACAGAAATTCCCAGGTTCCACACACAGATTCTAAGGCAGTAGATCTAGACGAGGATCTGGGAAACTCAAAGCCTATCATTGATCCACCCAGGTGCCGATCCACTGACCTACAGCCTTAGTTCTAAGATCCTTAGCATGGAAAGTAACGGCCCTTAACATCTAAAGCCTACTTCTACAGACTCCCCGCATTTTTCATCTTAAACTGCCTACAGCTCCTGAACTAGCCATGTATGTTCGTACGTGTTGCTCCAACTTCAACGAGCTGTTCTAGTTCCCCAATCCCATGCCTCGGTACACATGGAAAATCTCCAATCTTGTTTAAAAGTGAATTTAAAGATCATGTGTTTCAGGTACTCCTGTATACTTCCTCTGTAAAAATTATATCACAACACTGTAATAACTGAATGGTTCTTTTCCAAATCTCTGGAAATAGGAACATGTCTTTTTCCATCTATATATCTCCAGCAGTCAGCCCATCATCCAGCTCTTTTATAGGTGCATCTGTTAGGAATGCTTTCCATTTAAAGTAACAGAAAGCCAGCAACGATTTAAACAAAGAGAGGTTTGTAATTCTCATATGAAAAATCTTGAGGGTATTGTCTTTTAATGAGAGTTTATCAGCTCCACACTTTCAGAGCTGGCTTCTCCGTGATTCTCCCAGCTTTCCCCTCCTATGTGCGGTCTCACAGTTGTAGGGTGATGAATGCAGCCCCACACATCTCAGCCGCAGGAAGTAAGAGCAAGAGGATGTGCCAGTTGTGTCTGTACTCTTTACCCAGGAAAGCAAAATTTTCCAGAAATCCCTCAACACACTTCCAGTGAGGCCTCATTTGCCAGAACTGGTTTATATGGTCACCAATAAAGGCACAGGAAGTTATGAAAATGGAAGACAAGATTAGAGTGGTTGTCATAGAACAGGATTGGAAGATTAATTTAGGACTTTAGAGCAATCCTGGCTCATGGCTTCAGGTAGTACAACATTGGTATGCATAAAGCTGTAGTCCTGTTAACAAAATGAGGGGAATGGATACTGGGTATGCAACTATAAGTATCTGCCACACTACATGTTCTATAATTGTTGTACATATAAACAAGGGAATAAATAAATGTATGAAAGAAGAAATGATTAACCTTTAAGTGAATACAGGTAGATAATTCTGATAATTGATTAGAGTGGAAAGTCAAGGGCAAATACCAAAACAGAGTGATAAAAGTTAACAGAAAACTCAACTCGTAGAATTTGAGGCAAAAACAAAGGACTTAATTTCTGTGTGTCTGTGTAGTTTCCCTCAATGACAGAGGCACCAGGCGCCTCCAGGCTTACGTCTTCACAGCTCAGTTCGGGGGAAAAAGCAGCACTGAAGCCAGAAAAGAAAGGAACAAGGTCGGTCATGGTGGGGCTTGGGCTGGGTGGCACCATAGTCCATGGGTGATGAGCGGCTCCATCCAAGACTCATGGCTGAGTGGCTCTCATTTCAACATCTGTTCCTCAGGACTCAGCTGCTGAAGTGCAGACTTTTCTCCTGTGCCCACTGAATGGAACGTGCCCTCCAAGAGACCAGAAAGATCCGATTCTAGACACATTCTCAAAAGTGATGCCCATTGAATGCTAACTCCAACCTCAGCTTCTGAGAAAGCAATAACAGTAACACTGATGATGGTAACTGCTACTTATTTATGGCTGATCACGTCACTGTAACTGCTCTTATGGAAGTACTATTTCATTTAACCTTCACAACAACCCTATGAAGTAAGTCCCATTATTATTCCCATTTTACAAGTGAAGTAACTAACGCACAGAAAGTTTAAGTAATTGCCCAAGATCAGATATAAAATTGATAGCAAATCTACAAGAAAACCCAGGTAGTCAGACTCTGCACTCTGACACCAGATAATCACGAAAGACTGCCTCCCTCCCGACCAGGCTGTTCTCACTGAGAACTGTGCTCTTGAAAGACTTCTTGGAGAAGGAAGTAGTGCTGTGCCGTAGATTGAATTTAAAATTCGAAGTATTCTACCATGTCATCAGATGCATACCAGACTTAACGACAAAGTCCGTTAATGTCTAGTTGGCTTTGTTAATTTTATTGGAGTCTGTGAAGACTGCAGGTGTCAGGTCAGAGAAAGACTGCCCCAGTGGGAATTTGGCTGGGACCAGGAGGCAGACACCTTGTAGAGGGGTCACTGCACTGCAACCATTTAAAAGTTTATAGAATCACCATTATTATTTATTGACACCAGTTAGACGTACACAATCAGTGGCTTTCAAGTTTAAGTACAGAATAGTTAATTTACTTAACACTCATTCTCTATTGCTTCCTAAACTCAGTTGAGCAAATAATCTTTCTTTTCATGAAGCTTCCTTTGGGAACAGCATTTCATGAAACACATTTGGAAAATTCTGCTCAATAGAATGCAGAAAGTTTTGGCCAATAGACCAAAAAAAAAAAGAATTAGTACAATAAAGATTTCTTAGTTCCATGGCATCCAACCAGGGAGTCCAGTAAAGAGTTGTTAACTCCACTCTACCCATCCAGGGCCGTTGCTGCCCCAGGCGGCTGTGGCACAGGAGAGAAGGCAGTTCATCATTGTCTCTCACACCATGGGCAGAACAGAATACCTCCAGCAAGATGTATGAATAACCACTATGCCTAATTGAGCATTTTTTACAGATAAAACACTATGATAAGCGCTTCCTATACCTTAAATTTTTTAAACTTTGAGCATCTGTATTCTTTTATACATGTGTGAAAGGTAATTTTTGGAAATAGAATATTTAGCTGATAACCAATATAGCTTCAAGAAGACTCTCCCGAAGTATAATTATTTAATTAAAAATTGAAGGGAGGGAATGAGGGATTGATATGAAATAATGTCCTTAACATGTTCTGCTTAATAGAATTGTTGCAAACATCCTACTCAAGAAAGGAACTTGCTGTCTTCAAATTTTGTCTTTCCCTTTTTAGTAATTTCAGGTTTAAATTCAAACATAAAAGTCATTTTTGCCACTGAATTCTCTAAGAACCTCTATTAAGAAGGAAATCTTGAGTAGATAAGTGAACCTCAAATATTTATAGTCTTTGGAAGAAACAGGTTACCAAAAAAAAAAAGAGAGAGGAAGTAAAAGGTGGTTCCTTTAAGAAATGAACAAAGAAAGAAATAGGTTCTCAACCACAAGAAGCAAACTGAAGGAAAGAGCTGACCTCAGAATGATAATACCATTACTGCAAATTCATTTTAATATAAGTAATTAATCAATTTTTGTCACTTTTTGCAATACACTGTGAACATTCTGTGTGAGGTCCATCCTTCACTGTACTGCTTCAAAATTAAAAGCCTGAAGCTTTTAGAACTTGCCTTATGACACCGGCAAGACACTTTTTATAGGCTAATTAGCATGCCAAGAATTTCAAGCCAACAAAAGGTACAACGGTACCATTTCTTAGTTTTCAAGAACTTTTCCATGCCCACTTCTAGCACCTTTTACACTTTGGCCCTCTCCCCTCAAATACTACACAGCTCACTGGAGGGACTAGCTTTAAATTTCACCCTGAGTGCCCTCGCTCCTGGGACCAGTGATAAAGAGAAAGAATGACATCACATTATGCAAGTATCGCTTTGTGTAACTTCTCCTTCTAGAGCCTTCTCACTGGGGTCATGAGGAAAAGATATCCACACTCACTGAAATTCAATTAGGTCTCTAAGCAAAGGGCTCCACTGGATTGGAGCAACTGTAACAGACCTTAGGCACTCTGAGTCCCCAGCAAGAGCACCCACTGCCAGCACATCAACCGAACAATGATTTGGGGGACCAGGAAGGCTGGGTTCTGGCTCTAAATCATTACTGCTACTACATTGCTGCCTTTTCTATTAAAGATTAAATTACCAATGTACCAGTACAGAAGAACCTATATTCACAAGCTGTATCTTCTGTTTAAAGCGATGTTTATAAACAATAGGATTTCCTGTTTCTTGAGCCTGATTTAGCAGCAGGACAGATTCTCAACTAAGGTACAAATGGTTAAACTCATGTATTAATATTTTCATTTATATATGTAAATGTATCTATTATGTAACAAAAAGTAAAAAAGGAATAAAAATACCATCACCTATAATATACCAGTATTAACATTTTTGAGTAGTTTCTTTTGATCTTTTTCTCTGATAATTTTCATTTTACTACCACACCCTGTGGGTAAAATTGCAATATTTCCAGAACTCTCCCCTAGTCTTAGTTCATCTCCATATCAATAGGTGTTCCCATGGGATGGAGAGAAGTAGCCATCTCCATATCAATAGGTAATTACAAGAGAGAGCAGGGCATATCTGGACCAGAGAGATTGGGTGGGGCCCCTTTTTGCAGTTGGGTCCCAAAAGACATCGGCGAGCAGAAGTGGACTACTGTTTGTAGGCAATAAATGGGTTTCTTCCACTTTATTTCTCCCTTTGACTGATTTCGGTTTCAAAGGTATTTTGCCCTGAGCTTTTCCCTCTGGAGTTACACACGCCCATGGAGAATGAGAATAATTGAAACTATAAGTGAATTTTGACCTAATGTATTTACTAACTATGCCAGGCAAAAGATGCTCTCTCGAGAGCCTGTCCTCTAAGAGCCAACACTGGATGAGAGCCAGCATGTCATAGGACTCAGGACCCCACGGCTGCACGCTTTTGATTTTCCTCACAGGCAAGCAGAGTAGACAGAAAAGCTAAGGGTTATTAATCTGAGAAAGTGAAGCAAACTGCCAGCTCGCTCTCTCCTCTGATTCTCGAAAAATTCCATTACCCCTTCTTTGCCCAGAAATGGGCTGCCTTCCTTTCCTCAGCCAGGGTGGTCTGCATTCTCAGTCGAGCTCTCTTCTGCTCTGCTGAAGGTGAAAGGCACTCCCAGGGCCTCACACTGCTTCAAAGCCACCTACTAAAATAGCCCTCGTGGTTTCCCAGGCAAATCTCCCAAGGCCACTTGTGTCATGTGGGAAGCTCTGGGATCCTCTGTACCAGTGAGTTCTAAAACCCCTCCTTCCTTCACAGCAGTCTCACAGAGGCTTACCTCATCATGAAAAGAAAAACATCAACCTTTCTGCTGTCACTGAGGTAGTCCCAGTGTGACTGACATTACTGTACTTCTCAAAACTCTGCACAAAAATAAAATTTCACTCTTAACATAGGCTTTAACATGAAATGAGTTGAATGAGTTAAACTTCTTCAAGACACTAACTTAAAACCGAACCATGTGAACATGAAGAAGCAGTATCTGAAAGGAGAAACCCAAATGATGAATAAATAGGGGGAAATAATTTCAACCTTATTAGTAAACAAAAGCATGTCAAACAAAGCATAAATTCTTTTGCTTACTTTACTAGAAAAGATTTTTTTAATTGTCTATTCGCTGTCAGCACTGACTCAAGTGTGGGGAAAACTGCTAGCCATACATATGCCACTACTGGTGGGAGTCAGCTGATGAGAACAAAGCAATGCCCAAATGCACATCTGGGAACTGGTATTAGGAGTGGAAACTCCACACACTCTCTGACCCAGTGATGTTACTTATGGCTCTAAGGATGTAATCAGAAGGATGCATGCAGATTTATATCTTCAGAATTGATAATACCAAAAGCTGGGAAAATATTCGATGATAAGGTAGTTATAACATTGCTATTTTATGCTCAGCAGAAGGCTCTGCAGCCATAAGACACTGGAGGAAGAGGCTTTCAAATGTGGAGAAAAGCCAGTCATAAAACAACACACAATATAATCCTATTTTAGTGGAAAAGTGTATCTGTGGAAACGAAAACCTCTAGAAAGGGTCTGGAGAGGGGTCAACAGTGGTTATCTCTGAACGCGGTGGGATGGAATCAAGGCTGGCAGGGCGGCATGTGATTAAGGGTGAGGGTGGGGGCATGTTTGGTATATATTCTAACTCTGCCACCGTGGGAACTATGGCAACTTGCTCTAGAGTCCTTATTTGTAAAATGGGGAGAGGGCCATTTCTTAGGGTTTGGGAAAGGATTAAATAAGATTATGCCAGTGAAGCGTATAGCATAATACCTGATACATATAAACACTGATAGAATTATCAATTCCTTCTTCTATAATTCCATTTCCTACAACAAACAATGTCATTGCAAAAACTATCAACAAATATAGAATTCTAATTAATGATATACATGTTTAATTAGAAGGGCACTATACTGATATCCACAATTTATTTTGGAATGCATCAAAAATAAGATGGATTAATAGTAGGTATGCAGATGTTTACTGGGATTCTTTCAACTTCGTTATATATTTGAAAATGTTTATAATAAAATGTTGGGAAGAGGGTATCTTTTTATTCTTACAAGTAAAACATACTCATTTGAACTAAGTGTATAATAAAGACATATATAAAAAAATTGATAATCTCACCAATACAATCCTCACCAATTCCACCCTGCTCAAAAAGTATTGTTTTGTATCCTTCCACATCTTTATGCTCAAATTTAATAGAAGCTTTTTTCATAGGATCATATTGTTCACAGTACTTGGCAACCTGTGTTTCTTACAGTTAGAAAAGTAAATTTTATTTTTAAAATGTGGTTCACCTCTTACTAATGAACCTCTAAGTCACACTAAACTTTCTTTATAGATAAGAAAGCAGTGGGAACATAGCTTCTTCACAATTTTGATTTTTATTACTACTTAAAATTTTGGAAGACTTCACAGCAAGAGATAAGATACTTTGGCTTTTTTAATTCTTTATTTTTCTATTAAAATACAATATAATAGGATGTCTTGTGAGTCCCATTGTCCAGTTAGGGCTTTACTCCTGCCTCCTTCCCTGGACCGCAGCCCATCACCTCAGTCCCCATCTGCAGCCGAGTATTGCCACCAGTATAGCTGAGGCCATTCTTGGCAGCCAAGGTAAAGGGAAAAACTTATCTACCTGAGATTCACATGCCTCTGGATATACATGGCTACAATTTCTATCCACATTTGTACACAGCCCATGAAGAAAACAAAACAAAACAAAACAAAACAAAACAAAATAACAACAGCTCAAAACTGCTTCAACACAAGCTGAGTGATGGATTCCCGCATCTACCTCCCAAGGCAGGATGTGCCCTACCCAGAATTTGTTGGGATGCTGAGATGGATGATACCACACACAGACCAAGTGGATTTCCAGGAGCTATGGAAGAAGGAATACAACTGCCCACCTTTTTTATGAATTTGCATTGTCCTTGAATTGGTAATTTGTGAAGGACAAAACTAGACAGAATTAAAGCACCCCTTGTCCAGATATAAGAATTCCAAGGCTCTCTTTGTTATTTCACCAAATACTCAAATCTAGATGTCAGATGGACAGATATTATAAACATGTACATCGGAAATATGTAAAGAGAAAAAGACAAAGCGGAAGTTAGTTTTGTTCGTTAAGGTAAGAATACTTTATCAAAATCACCAAAAATGCTGATATATTTGCCTGAAAATGTGTAAGAAAATTAGCTTACCATGATCCATGAAAAGAACCTGATGAGATTTGGATTTGGAACTGCATTGAATTTATAGATCATTTGGAAGAGAACTGACATCTCTACAATATTGAATCTTCTTATCCATACAAGCAGTTCTCTCCTCATTCATTCGGGTTTTCATTTAATGTCTAATTTATAGTTTTCATCATATATTAAATATGTGCGTCCTATTATGGTCTTCCTTAGAGATCTTGCATTTCTTTTATTAGATTTATTTCTGAGTGCTTGGTATTTTCTGATGCTTTTGAGATATATTCCAGGTATTTGTTGCTGGCATAAAGAAATATGGTTAACTTTTGTACAACAACCTTATATCCATTCCCTTGTTCAACTCTCCTATTATTTTTAATAAATTATCTGCAGATGTTTTTGATTTTCTAAAATTTATCAATTATCCACTAATAAAGGTATTTTTATCTTTAAACAAAAACACAGTATAACCACAAAAAAGGAACATAAGTGAGTTGCATAGAATATCTCTGGAAAAATATACAAGTAACTGATAACACTGGTTGCTAACCTAGGGCATTAAATAATCTTTTAGACCTCATATCCCTTTTGAATTATGAACCATTTTACATATTACTGCTTGCAAATAACTAAAAAATTTTTTTCAAAACTAATACAACCTTTAAAGCTGTTAAGATATGACTGTGTAGCTGGGCAAATATCAGGCTTTCTAGGCCTCAATTTCCCATGAGCCAAGTGCTTTTGACTAGACAATATCCAAGGCTGTAAACCAGAGGCCTTTGAGTTAAATCTGGCGTGAAGACATGGTGTTTGGCTCTCACAGTGGGGCTTTTATCTAGTTGCCAACATTAAAAAACATATGTCAGTTACAAGTTTAGGCTTCTGACTTTCTTATAGAACTAGCAACCCCAGAACTGAGCGATGGCCTTGTCACTACTGCAGGCAGGTGTAGGCTCCCCAGTGGACTTAGTCATCTCCATCCTCACCTGGGCTGCTGTGGGCATTTGACTTGGCAGCTCCCTGAGATGTCCCTGGTCCCTCCCCATGGTAGCACATTCCAGATATACTCGAAGAAACTATTCATTTAAAATGCGTATATATGTTGCAGTTAGCTGGTAAGGTAAATACCTTTCTATTTAAAGGACTAGCAGCCAACTGGTAAATGATTATTTATTTTAAAAAGGAATATCATTAATGACTGTATTAACAAACTGTATAATGAGATGGAAAATTTGCTTACAATTCAGATTTTTTTAAAATATATAGGCCTAATATTTTATCTATAACTGATTTGGTCTTGTTCATAAGTACCTTCCATGAGTTGCAAGAAGGGACCAGACTGGCTAGTCCCATTCAATAATCTGAATCCAACAATTTAAAATGTGTCCACAAGGAACTTAGACTTGGCTTATATAATTCAGGAAAATGAAGAGTCTCTCATTGCTCTTTCCTCCTCGGCATTAAAATGATGTCTGGGTGGGCAAAGGGAATGTGGCTCAGGTAACTTCACAGCCTTTCTCAGGGATGGGGAGCTGGGCCCCTGCGCATGTACTTGACTATGAAATGGTTGTAGGGGATGCCAAGGTGAGGGTGGTCTGGTCTTGCCTCCCTTGGTATTATGTTTTCTGTGGCTCCGGTCAGGCACTGGCATGCTCGTGGTCTATCATTCTTAGCTAGGTCAAAGCTCTATGATTTTTTCCTGCTGACCAGCCCCATCCTGGCTCTCACTAGCACATCACCCTTCAAGTTTGTCCACGAGTTCCATTAGTCCCCATCTAAAGGTCCCTCCTCATCAATGATTCAATTCGCCTTGATATGGGAACTCCCTCTAGATGACTCTCCAGCCAGACTCTTGGCTACTTTGAGATCCCACCCACACTAGACCTAAATACCCACGTCTCCCTCAAGGTTTGCCTTGATGTGAGTCCTTACTGTGCTGTTGGGTAGGTGGCTGTTTCCAGGCCTTTTCAGTAACAGAGATAGGGAGGACATACACTTCTAAAGGTAGAATGTATCATGATTTTATACTGGTCTCTCCATTTCAATTCTGAGCTATACATTTGTACTTAATCTCACTACTCTGATAACTGTATCTCTTTTCTCCCATGCCAAAAATCTCACTTCTCAGTGATCACTGTATATGTGATATATGCACATCAGACTCAGAATAAAGATACCGAGACTTCTGGGAATATGGCGTCTTGAACGGACTAGCAGAAAAATTCCTCCCAACATTATATTTATTCACGAAAATACAGCAAATACAACTATCCCTAAAAGAGAGACCAGAATACACAGGAAAGTGCACAGCGTACAGCTACACCTGTGAGAACTTGGCAGCCGGTGAGGCGGACGGGCGGCGATCCGGTGGGACCGAGCGCTCTCCCCCCCAGAGCTCCAGCGGCCAGACACGCCGGACAGAGGACTCGGCATCCGGCGAGGCGGGATGGAAACACGATCCAGCGAGACGAGAGCGCCCCTGCACCCCAGCACTCCGGCGGGAGTCTCGGCAAGGCGGGTAAGGTACGGAGCCGCGAGCAGACCGAGCGCTCCTCTCCCCCAGCGCTCCGGCGGGAGGAGAGGATTCAGAGCCGGGAGCCAGGGGAAGTCTGCGCCCAGAGCGCCCCTCCACCCCAGCACTCCGGCGGGAGTTCCGGCAAGGCGGGTAAGGTACGGAGCCGCGAGCGGACCGAGCGCCCCTCTCCCCCAGCGCTCCGGCGGGAGGAGAGGATTCAGAGCCAGGAGGGAGTGGAGATCTGCGGTGTAGCGGAGATTGGAGGGACAGAGGGCACAGGGTCCCAGCCGGGAACGTGCAAGTTGCCCGCGGCAGGCTCCGGGAAGGAAAAAGAAAGGAGAAAAAGGGGAAGAAAAGCACGCGCTCTACCCCAGCGGTCTTAAAGAGACAGGAGCTCAGTAGAGGGGCCGGATAGCCCCGCGAACTGAGCCCAGCACGCTGGGAGTCCCGGGGAGCTTTGGACCCCGTAGCTGGCGACTGGGAAAGAGTGCCCGCCATTGAGACCCTCACGGAGATCAACAGCTTCCCATTGTTTCCAACCCAGCTAGAACTATAGTGGCGCTGGAATAGTGGAGCAACAGCGCCACCTACAGCACTCGCGCAGAACCCACGCCCGGTGGCTTTTTTTTTTCTTTTTTTTCTTTTTTGTTTTGTTTTGTTTTGTTTTTTCTCCCCTTTCTTTTCCTTTTTTTCTTTCCCTCTCTTTCAACAGCCTCCCATCCATTCTCACCCGGCCACAGATTTAAAGGGCCTTGGGGAGCGACGTGGCCGCGGCTCTGGAATAGCGGAGCAATAGCGCCACCTACAGCATTCGCACAGAAACCACCCCGGTGGGCTTTTTGGTGGGTTTTTTTTGTTTGTTTTGTTTTGTTTTGTTTTGTCTTGTTTTGTTTTGTTTTGTTGTTGTTCTTGCTGTTTTCTTTTACGTGTTGCTGGCTTTTCTTTTTCTTTCTTTTCTTTTCCCTTCTCTCTCTCTCCTTATACTTTTATATTATTAGTAGAAATCTCTTTTTTTTTCTTGTCTCTCCTTTCTTATCTCTCCTTGCTACCAACAACCAATTCTACAGTCATGAGAAGACAGAAGAATATGATACAGACAAAGCTTCAGACAAACACCACCCCAGAGAAACAATCTGGAGAAATGGACATTCACAGTCTTCCAGAAAAAGAATTCAGAATAAAAGTCATAGCCATGCTGACAGATCTACAGAAAAATGTGCAAGAGCTGAGGGAGGAAGTGAGGGAAGTGAGGAAAGATAATGCAGAAATGAAACAAGCCATCGAAGGGCTCAACAGCAGATTGAATCAGGTTCAAGACACGATCAAGGAATTACAAGACAGGGACCAGGAATACAAAGAAGCTGAGGCAGAGAGAGATAAAAGGATCTCTAAGAATGAAAGAATATTAAGAGAACTCTGTGACCAATCGAAGCGTAGCAATATTCGCATTATAGGAGTACCAGAGGAAGAAGAGAGAGAAAAAGGGATAGAAAGTGTCTTTGAAGAAATAATTGCCGAAAACTTCCCCACGCTGGGGAAGGAAATAGTCTCACAGTCCACGGAAGCCCACAGATCTCCCAACACAAGGGACCCAAAGAAGACAACACCAAGACACATAATAATCAAGATGGCAAAGATCAAAGACAAGGACAGAGTATTAAAGGCAGCTAGAGAGAGGAAAAAGATCACCTACAAAGGAAAACCTATCAGACTGTCATCAGACTTCTCAACAGAAACCTTACAGGCCAGAAGAGAATGGCATGATATATTTAACGTAATGAAACAGAAGGGCCTCGAACCAAGAATATTGTATCCAGCACGATTATCATTTAAATATGACGGAGGGATTAAACAATTTCAAGATAAAAGAAAGTTGAGAGAATTTGCCACCCATAAACCACCACTACAGAATATCTTAAACGGACTGATCTAGAGGGGAACATCCCTAAGACTAAAAAGATGTCACCAGAGAAAATAAAAGCATAGCAAAGAAAGCAGACCACCCAAATACTAACTAAAGGCAAAGAATAAAACACCTAATATATAAAGAAAAGAGGAGGAAGAATAGGAAGGGAGAGATAAAGAAACATCAGACGGCGCACACAATAACTTAACAAGAAAGTTAAGTTAGATTCTTAGATAGTAAAGAAGCAACCCTTGAACCTTTGGTAACCACGAATCTAAAGCCTGCAATGGCAATAAGTACATATCTATCAATAATCACCCTAAATGTAAATGGACTGAATGCACCAATCAAAAGACACAGAGTAACAGAGTGGATAAAAAAGCAAGACCCATCTATATGCTGCTTACAAGAGACTCACCTTAAACCCAAAGATATACACAGACTAAAAGTGAAGGGATGGAAAAAAATATTTCAAGCAAACAACAAAGAGAAAAAAGCAGGTGTTGCAGTACTTGTATCAGATAAAATAGACTTCAAAATGAAGAAAGTAGCAAGAGATAAAGATGGACATTACATAATGATAAAGGGGTCAGTCCAACAAGAAGATATAACCATTATAAACATATATGCACCCAACACAGGAGCATCAGCATATGTGAAACAAATACTAACAGAAGTGAAGGAGGAAATAGACAGCAATGCAATAATTCTAGGAGACTTTAACACGCCACTCACTCCAAAGGATAGATCAACCAGGCAGAGGATAAGTAAAGACACAGAGGCACTGAACAACACACTAGAACAGATGGACCTAACAGATATCTACAGAACTCTGCACCCAAAAGCAGCAGGATACACATTCTTCTCAAGTGCACATGGAACATTTTCCAGAATAGACCACATTCTAGGCCACAAAAATAACCTCAGTAAATTCAAAAATATTGAAATCTTACCAACCAACTTCTCAGATCACAAAGGTATAAAATTAGAAATAAATTTCAGAAAGAAATCAAAAAGGCTCACAAATACATGGAGACTTAACAACATTCTCCTAATGAATCAATGGGTTAACGACCAAATCAAAACAGAAATCAAAGAATATATGGAGACTAATGACAACAACAACATAAAGCCACAACTTCTGTGG
>JAQQAC010021848.1:2825379-2878675 GCA_029783875.1 Phataginus tricuspis
AAATGAGAAAGGAAAAATAACGACGGACCCCACAGAAATACAAAGAATTATAAGAGAATATTACGAGCATCTATATGCCAACAAGCTGCAAAACCTAGAAGAAATGGACAACTTCTTAGAAAAATACAGCCTTCCAAGACTCACCAAGCAGGAAACAGAAAAACTAAACAGACCAATCACCAGCAACGAAATTGAATCGGTAATCAAAAAACTACCCAAGAACAAAAGCCCTGGACCTGATGGATTCACCTCTGAATTCTACCAGACATATAGAGAAGAAATAACACCCATTCTCCTTAAAGTTTTCCAAAAAATAGAAGAGGAGGGAATACTTCCAGACTCTTTCTATGAAGCCAGCATCACTCTAATACCAAAACCGGGCAAAGACCTCACTAAAAAAGAAAATTACAGACCAATATCCCTGATGAATGTTGATGCAAAAATACTCAACAAAATATTAGCAAACCGAATTCAAAAATATATCAAGAGGATCATACACCATGATCAAGTGGGATTCATCCCAGGGATGCAAGGATGGTACAACATTCGAAAATCCATCAACATCATCCATCACATCAATAAAAAGAAGAACAAAAACCACATGATCATCTCCATAGATGCTGAAAAAGCATTTGACAAAATTCAGCATCCATTTTTGATTAAAACTCTCAACAGAATGGGTATAGATGGCAAGTACCTCAACATCATAAAGGCCATATATGACAAACCCACAGCTAACATCATACTTAACAGCGAGAAGCTGAAAGCTTTTCATCTAAGATCGGGAACAAGACAGGGGTGCCCACTCTCTCCACTGTTATTCAACATAGTACTGGAGGTCCTAGCCACGGCAATCAGACAAAACAAAGACATACAAGGCATCCAGATTGGTAAAGAAGAAGTCAAATTGTCACTATTTGCAGATGATATGATACTGTACATAAAAAACCCTAAAGACTCCACTCCAAAACTACTAGAACTAATATCTGAATTCAGCAAAGTTGCAGGACACAAAATTAACACACAGAAATCTGTTGCTTTCCTATATACTAATGATGAGCTAACAGAAAGAGAAATCAGAAAAACAATTCCATTCACAATTGCACCTAAAAGAATAAAATACCTAGGAATAAACCTAACGAAGGAAGTGAAAGACCTGTACTCTGAAAACTGCAAGACACTCCTAGGAGAAATTAAGGAAGACACTAACAAATGGAAATGCATCCCATGCTCTTGGCTAGGAAGAATCAATATTGTCAAAATGGCAATACTACCTAAAGCAATCTACAGATTCAACGCAATCCCTATTAAAATACCAACAGCTTTCTTCAATGAGCTGGAACAAATAATTCTAAAATTCATATGGAACCAGAAAAGACCCCGAATAGCCAAAACAATCCTGAGAAGGAGGAATCAAACAGGGGGAATTACGCTCCCTGACTTCAAGCTCTACTACAAAGCCACAGTAATCAAGACAATTTGGTACTGGCACAAAAACAGACCCACAGACCAGTGGAACACAATAGAAAATCCAAACATTAACCCAAACACCTACAGCCAATTAATATTTGATAAAGGAGCCCTGGATATACAATGGGGAGATGACAGCCTCTTCAGCAGCTGGTGTTGGAAAAACTGGACAGCTACATGCAAGAGAATGAAACTGGACTACTGTTTAACCCCATACACAAAGGTAAACTCAAGGTGGATCAAAGACCTGAATGTAAGTCATGAAACCATAAAACTCTTAGAAAAAAACATAGGCAAAAATCTCTTGGACATAAACATGAGTGACTTCTTCATGAACATATCCCCCCGGGCAAGGGAAACAAAAGCAAAAATGAACAAATGGGACTATATCAAGTTGAAAAGCTTCTGTACAGCAAAGGACACCATTAGTAGAACAAAAAGACATCCTACAATATGGGAAAATATATTCATAAATGATGTATCTGATAAAGGGTTGACATCCAAAATATACAAAGAACTCACGCACCTTAACAAACAAAAAGCAAATAACCCAATTAAGAAATGGGCACAGGACATGAATAGACACTTCTCTAAAGAAGAAATTCAGATGGCCAACAGGCACATGAAAAAATGCTCCACATCGCTAATCATCAGAGAAATGCAGATTAAAACCACAATGAGATATCACCTCACACCAGTGAGGATGGCCAACATCCAAAACACAAACAACAACAAATGTTGGCGAGGATGTGGAGAGAGGGGAACCCTCCTACACTGCTGGTGGGAATGCAAATTAGTTCAACCATTGTGGAAAGCAGTATGGAGGTTCCTCAAAAAACTCAAAATAGAAATACCATTTGACCCAGGAATCCCACTCCTAGGAATTTACCCCAAGAATGCAGCAGCCCAGTTTGAGAAAGACACATGCACCCCTATGTTTATTGCAGCACTATTTACAATAGCCAAGAAATGGAAACAACCTAAGTGCCCATCAGTAGATGAATGGATTAAGAAGATGTGGTACATATACACAATGGAATATTACGCAGCAATAAGAAAGAAACAAATCCTACCATTTGCAACAACATGGATGGAGCTAGAGGGTATTATGCTCAGTGAAATAAGCCAGGCCGAAAAAGACAAGTACCAAATGATCTCACTCATATGTGGAGTATAAGAACAAAGAAAAAACTGAAGGAACAAAACAGCAGCAGACTCACAGAACCCAAGAATGGACTAACAGTTACCAAAGGGAAAGGGACTGGGGAGATGGATGGGAAGGGAGGGATAAGAGGGTAAAAGGGGCATTACGATTGGCAGACATAGGGTGGGGGGGCACGGGGGGTACTGTACAGCTCAGAGAAGACAAGTAGCGATTCTCATCTCACTACGCTGATGGACAGTGACTGTGGTGGGGTTGGTGGGGGGGACCTGGTGATGGGGGGGAGTTCAATCATCACGGTATTGCCCATGTAATTGTAGGTTAATGATACTAAAATAAAATAAATTATTTAAAAAAAAAAAAAAGAATAAAGATACCGAAATTACCACCACCAATATGTTTTTTGAAAAAAGTTTTAAAATGTTCAAGATCTTTTTGTCTTCAGGATATATTCCACTAGGATATATGATCAAACTACTGAACTTTATAGTTTCTTGAGTTAGTTTCTCTCTTTTATGCCACTAACTCTATAAACAGGTCCACTTGCTTTCAATTTTTGAGAAAGCTTTTCTATTATTTTCTTTTAGAATTATGTAAATATTTACATGGTTCCAAATTCAAACCTATAAACTAAAGTTAAATCAGAGTAGAGTTTCTCCCCACTTCATCTCCAATCTGTTATTTCTATTTTCCTCCTTGCCACCTTTGTTTTATAATTTTTTTGTCTACCCATTTTTATTATAATATATTCATATCCCAAAAACTTCTTAAATAAAAGGAGTACACTACTTTGTGTGTACCTTACCCTGGACATTTAAAATATACCATACACAGAATTTTAGATCAAAAAGTCATTTCACAGGTTATACAGTAAAATCTCTAATCCTAAAGTTGACACTGAAGATTTGGAAATTTTAAATTACTTGCCAAGGACATACTGCTAATTGCTAGAATTGGGACTCAAATTCATATCTCTTAACTCTCCATTTTGTATACCTTTCTCTCAATGAGTAGTTATAGGCAATCATAGTAGTTTCTTCTAAATTGATACATAATTGGAAGCAAAATTTTAAAGAAACATGAACACTTGGATACAACCAAATGGTTAATTTTGTTCGTTAAATTCTATCCCTTTAATAAACACGAAAGGCTCATTTCACCCTATTTTTTCTTGAGTCACCAGCATCTTCCAAAAGTATGACTGCCAAGTGCTTTATGCCTTTGTAGCTGTAACAGTTAGCAAAGCCCCTGTGCCCTTTCTTTTGTTTTTCTTTATTTTTTAATCAAAAAGTGATTACCATTATTTCCCCAACTTAGCCCTAGTGCTCTCCCCTAATGCCTTAATCACTGCACGCCTGGTAGCCTGGGGTGGAATCCACATAGCTGTTCTGGATTACTGGCAGCCTTTGCAAGAGGGTATCTCGCAGACTGTAATGCCCTGTGAGTGGCTCTACACTGCTAGATAATACAGTTCCTTGGTCTTTGCTGGTTCAGAACACAGGTTGGTAAACACTGCGGTCTCCTTTTGTGCTATGAACTGAGAGTCTCACATGTAAAATTGTTAGTATTTGTTGGAACATAGTCACTGTAACTCCAGAGGGAAAATCCCAGGACAAAATACCTTTGAAACCGAAATCAGTCAAAGGGAGAGATAAAGCGGGAGTAACCCATTTATTTCTTACAAACAGTCTGTCACTTCTCCTCTCCCGTGTCTCTCATGATCTAGCTGCAGAGGAAGGGACCCCACCCAGCCTCTCTGGTCCAGATATGCCCTCCCTTGCCCTTGTAATTACCTATTGTTATGGAGATGGACTACTTCTCTCCACCCTTGGGAACACCTATTGATATGGAGATACACTAAGGCCAGGCTAGAGATTCTGGAAATATTGCAATTTTATCATACTCACGCTCATTCATTTACTTATTACCTGTTGATCTTTTGCCCTATAACAGCAGAACCGAGTAGTTGTAACGAAGGCACAAAGTCTGTATGGCCTGCAAAGCCTGAAATATTTACAAAGTATGAAAGAACCAAACTAGCGCCATGACAGGCTTCAGGAAGCCTTAGAAACCAGAAGGCCTAAGTTACAGTTTTCCTGAAACTATCAAGTAGTTACATATCACCCAAGGCATGCAACCACCCCCCTTGCCATCCAATCAGGAGAGGCCAAAAGCCCTCTCCCCACATTCCTAAGGATGAGGTCTGCGGGGAAGAGATAGATAAGACCCCATCACAGAGAGTAAAGATTAACCTGCTGGTCACCAAGCAAAGACCCTAGGCTCGCTCTGTAATTGGTTAATTTCAAAGATACCCCAAATATTGTGATTTGATCCCGCCAAAAGTAACGGATACTCTGGATAAACTGTATGGCTAGAACTGTTGTCAATGATGTTGAGTGATTATGATTGGATTACTGTATCCTTCTCCCAGTTTCCTGTAACTCAACCTTCCCAAAGCCCATAAAAATCCTGCCTGCCTTTGTCCGGGGCTCTCAGCTCACCTCCACCACCTGGGTGAAAATGCTGAGAGTCCGATCTTAAGCCCGTAATAAACGCCCTTTGCTCTTGCATGCATGACTCGGTCTCTCTGGTGGTCTCTGGTCTCTGAGGATACTGCGATCCGGACATAACAAGTACACTTCGCAAATTGCTGCTTTATAGGATTCCAGTTCCTATCTCTTCTATTACTTTGTGATCTCTACATGATCAATTCTCTTTGACAGTTCACTCTCAGGATCAATTTCTTCTAGAAAACAACTTCTTTCTATGGAATCTGAGAATACAGAATTTTTGCAGAACCTGAAGTGAAAGTCTTAAAAGCTTTAATCAGTTCAACTAAATGTATAATGGCCATATTGATGCCGGGGTTCTTGTTCACGAAGCCGAAGAGTGAGCTTAGCAAACAGGCAAGGTAGGAGAGTAATGTACAGGCTTTTATTTAGAAATAAAGTGATAGGACAGAGCTCCCGGCTCGCGCCAGGAGGGGACAAGAGAGTGCGGTGTGCTGCCTTGTCTAGGGGTTTTTATAGGCAAATGAGGATTTTTCAAGAACATGGAAAAAAGGCTTAGGGGTGTGGACTTGTGCCACTTGCCCTGCCCTCAAGGAAGGCTGGGTTGTTCTCTGCTTGCTAGGATTGTTTACAGTAAAGTCATGGGTTATGCTGTGATACCTTTCCCTATTTATAAAACCACTCAATCATTCTAGGCCAAGTTGCTCCTGGCCTTTTGACTTTTAACTGACCTTACTGAAGATGTCTATATTCTTAGTCTGGTATCTTGTTCCTAGAGGATTAGTGTGACCTTGACTTTGCATAATGCCACAGAGTTTCAAAAGGGACTTCTTTGCCCATTGTTATATTGCTGACTGTAAATATCCTGCCCTGCTTTTTCCAGAGGCCCTCACCCTACTCTGACCACACCCATGGTCCCTGTCTCAATATGCCCTGTTACCCCTTACACCACCATACATCTTCATATCTGTACTTTCATTAATTCAACAAATATTAATTGAGCACTTATTATGTGCTTATTGTGTATGAAGGACCCCAGGTTTCCATCATCCTCCTACCTCTTCTGCTACCACTGAGCAGGAGATCACAGCTTCAGAACCACCTCCTCCCTGCTGCTCTTCCAAATAGACAGGGTCTGAATGGATGCCACAGCTAAACTCCCAGCATATGTGTTTATAAATTTCATGACTGACAGCTGCAAATCCATCAATGCTTCCTGAAAGTTCAAAGAAAATGCTCCTTTTTTCTTGTTATACCCAGGTCAGACTAACCAAATTGAAACTGCTTAGGCCCTAGTATCATAGCTTTTGCAGTTCCTCTGCTTTAATTCATTTCCTCAAAGACATGTCCAAGTGACAATGATGACTGAGTCAAATGTGTTTTCAAGATTATCCAGCTAGGATACCTTCTCCCTAATGGTAAGCTTTCTCTGTGGGGCATTGTTATCCTTTCCACAATCTAGCTTCAGTGGACCCTTCCCTCAGTCCATCAAATATGTTTTAATAACTTTAAATCTTGAAGGCAAGGAACTAGATTGCTTTATCCTATGTAAATTTAGAAATAACTCTGAGATACCCCTTAATCCTAACCATTAACAGAATATAAGTCTTCGGGTACTTTCCATTCCTCTCCCTGCTCCCCAAGAACAGGGAGGGCTTTGCCCAACCTAGGTGACTTATTTCAAGCAGCAGACTAAAAAGACAGTATGCCCCAACATTATATGTTCATTTTGATCCTAAGAGCAAAACTTTTAACAGCTTCTAAAAGGGCAAGTCTTCATTTAAAAAAAAAATCTTAAAAGTCTATTTTCTCAAGTCAGGAGGAGAAAGACAAGTACCAAATTAGTTCACTCATTTGTGGAGTACAACAAAGCAAAACTGAAGGACCAAAACAGCAGCAGACTCACAGACTCACAGACACCAAGAAGGAACTAGTAGTTGCCAAAAGGGAAAAGGGGTGGGGTGGGGAGGGAGGGAGAAGGGGATTAAGGGATATTATGATTAGTACACATAATGTAGGGGGTCACGGGGAAGGCACTACAGCACAGAGAAGACAAGTAATGACTCTATAGGATCTTACTACGCTCATGGACAGTGACTGCAATGGGGTGTGTTGGCAGGTGACTTAATAATATAGGTGAATGTAGTAACCACAATACCGCTCATGTGAAACCTTCATAAGATTGTATAGCAATGATACCTTAATAAAAAAAAAGTATTTTCTCTGGATGCCATACTTTATAGTTGAGTGTACACTAATACTTAACATGTTGTCAAAAATTAGAAGACTGTTTTAATAGAGTATTTAGAAGAAAAAGTATAACACGTAAGAAAAAGCATAAAAGTAATCACTATGCACACAGTTCAGTTAAGTCTGATAGCCACTTTTTTTTTCTCAATAAGAAAACAGCATAGACCCTTAACTATGCCATACAGAGATTTGCTTGAAGAATTTGTTTAAAAATACAGATTTCATGTCTGGATTGGCCACCAGAGATTCCAATGATTTAATTTCAGAATGGGACCTGATAATAAGCTTTTTTAAAACATCTATGACTGCCCAGTCCCAACGCACGCAAGCACACACACATATACACACATGCAAATGCACACACACCATTACACATGTACCAACACTACCACCTACACACACTAGGAGATTGTGACACAGATGGAAGAGGACCAGTCTTTCGGAAACTTCCCACCTCACTCTATGCCTCCAAACTTCTCCCGCCTCCCCCCAAAAATGAGTTCATACTAAAAGTGTCCTCCCTTCTATAAATGGGGCTTTGGCCTAGCTCACCGGCAGTTGTATAATTAGAAGAAGCAGCCTAGCCATTCAAGCAGAATTCTGGGGAACAATTTTCATTTTGCCAAGTTTCTAGCATACTTCGTGTGGGGACTCAGACTTTTCTGTAAGAGTAACTGCTCTGAAGCTTGCTTCCAAATTGACGGAAAATATCTATACTAATCCTGTTCCTTGGGTCCCCAAAGAAATGTGCGAACACAAACCAGAACTTTGCCCGTACATGATTCAGGATCCATGGACAAACGCAGATGGTCTAATGCGGCGGCAGCGGAGAAATGACACCACATACACGATATGCGCGAATGGCCTGCGAGAAACGGAGGCGCTTGCTGCCGTTTGCAGGTCGCTTTTATTTAGTGAGAGAACGATGCTTGCTATTTAGGGCGTGCTGACTCTTATATAAGGTGCTAAAATAGACAAGGAAGTATGTGCAGAAGTAGCTTAGCTCATTTCTGGGCGGAGTAAGAATTTCCTGGTTATAATGAAGTCTTACAAGTTAGACTTAGGTTAGGTGTCTTTACATTGCCTTACACTATTGTTAACTTGTCTTGGGATACACTTCTAGGCCAAGGCCTGATAGAGAAGGTGTACATGCTTTGGGTTCCCGGTTTCCATGGTATGCCATAGTGCTTCAGGGTATTCCTCCACAGTCTAAGGCAGCACTGTCCAATAGAACTTTCTATGCGGTGTTCTATATCTGCATTGTCCAATATGGTAGCCAGTAGCCACTGGCAGCTATTGAGTTCTTGAAATGTGACTAGTGTAAATGAAAAAATGGACTTTTGACTTTATTTAATTCTAATCAATTTAAATTTAAATGTTCACATGTGGCTAGTGGCTACATTATTGGAATGTTTATATCTAAGGTCATTCAGTCATGGGTTTCATGTTAAAAAAGACTATAATCCAGGTTATAATTACAGATTTATAGTTTTTAAATATGTTAATTACTTTTTGGAAGCTCCTTTAAGATTGAATCTCTTTATTGGTCATTTTAAACTTCCTCAGAGTAACTACAGCTGTTAAATTTCCATCTAGTAGATACTCAAAAACTCTCTTGTCATATAAATCTATAACCAAGACATGTACATGGTTTAAAAAGTCAAACAGAGCTAAACAAAAAACACCTGGTGCTGATGTATATTTATCTATCTATCTATCTATTTATCTATCAACCTATCATATATCTATCTATCTATATGAGATATATATCACTACCTCTTAATGCAAAATACATAAACCTATTGACTTTCTATTATGGTCAGGAGGCTTTCTAGTTCTCTTATAATGCCCACCTGCTCTCTCATCTTCTGAACAGTAATATCACAGTTTTTAGTTAAATCCCTAATTTAATGTTTTCATTATTATAACATCATAATATATGTATTATATATAATATAAACATATTATAAGTATATATTGTACATAATATATAATATAATATATAAGTATCACTCACTGCTGAGTCATATACTATGATTTCTTCTCTTATGCTGTTTTCCCCTAGAGTTAAGTGCTATCTCCTCATCGTCTACCTCTTCTTCATCCGCTTGCTTTTACTTGAAACTAGGCTGAACTTTCATACACCCTCCAAAACTCTGTAAATGCTTCTCATGCAATTTTCTGAATAGTTGAACCTGGCAAACGACCCAGGAACCACCCCCCTGGAGCGCTCCATCCTCCCATTTCAAACTAGTCCTCTTTGTTCTCCAGGCCAGGTGCATACAGAGCTAGAGCCCTGGGAATTCCCTTTGCCTCCCTTCTGTATTCCGTTGCATGAAATTCCCTTTAGTGAATCATGCCTTTCAGGAGTTGGCGGGGGGTGGGGTGGGGTGGGGAAGCTGTATGGTAGTAATTTTTTTATGGCTTTGTATGTCTGAAGTAGCTTCATCCTCACACTTGAATAATAATTGAACTGGGTCAAGAATTGGCAGAGTTGAGGAAAAATATAGATATGAACCTGCATGTAAGGAGGGAATAATCTTCCCCCAGAATTTCGAAGATTTTCTTCTGGTTTGCAGTGCTGGTTTTCTGCTAACACTCTGATTCATAATCTTTTACATGTGTCTGTTTTTTCTCTATGGAAGCCTTTAGAATTATATCTTTAATGCTTTACTTCACAATGATATGCTCAATATGAATATATTTTCATTAATTGTACTTGGTATGTGATGGATGCTTTAGATCTGGAGACCCATATCCAAGGAAATTTTCTTTTATTATTACTTTGACAATGTCCTTTCTGTCATTTTCTCTGTTTTCTCTGCATGAAAGTCCTATTTGTTTGGATACTGAACCTCCTTGGTTAAGCCTCTAAATCATCTTAGCTTTTCTGTCCATATTCTTATTTATTGCTTCTTCCTGGGTGCCTTCCTTGACTTTATCTTCCAAACAGCGATGAATATTTTCAATTTCAAGTACCAGTTTAAATTCATTAAGTGCTTTTTACTCTGACTATACTTGGTTTATACCTTTGTATTTCTATTTCATAAAAGATATTAACTAGAGTTAATTTATAGTGTTTTTGTCAATTCCCTACATTGCCTATATTACCTATGAGGGTTTCTTTTTGTTTTTGTTTTTTGTGTAGAGGAGGGAACTGTTCATGTTGGAGGCTTTCCTTAAATGTCTGGTCGTTTGCTCACTAAGTTTAAGAACAAGGCATTAAAATGCTGATTGGAAGCTTTGCTATGTGGGATTGACACCTAGTGAGACTCACTGTCAGCGTATCAAGAGCATATCCAGCTTTTTCATCTTACACAATATCTCTCTTTGTAGTTCTGTCAGTTTCTGAGTTTCCTAAGTTAAGAATCCTTCAATCCCCTCCTTGGGATGAGTCTGGCTGCTGGTATTCTCAAGTTAGGTGATGGAAGCGAGGCAGGGCAGGAACATGGGACAAGCAACATGATTCATTTTTCCTGCCTATGATGAAAAATGCCTAGATATAAATAGCATAGTAAGAATAGGAGGGACTCTATCTTAAGGCTAAGATTCCATTTTAAAAACCAGGAGTTAGGAGGTAAGATTCCTAACATACTTCATGGTAATCAGCTGATAACCGACCCTGTCTCAAGCAGTCCTAAATGATAAGGCCCCACTGCTTGAGGGTAACCACTATCTTGGAGAAGGACAGGACCAAGAAATTCCTTGCGTTAGGTTTATCTTATAGAATATCTAGAGGAAGACCAAGGATAGTGACATGTCTTTCACTGGATGTAGACACCATGAGACCACACGGCAAGCCTACGCACCATTTGCCCCATTCTTGAAACCCATAAAAGACAGAATCCTAAGCCTATAAGCTTGCCTCCACTCTGAAGTTACCCTCACTCCTTTTTTGGGGGTGTGTACTTTGCCTTAAATAAAGATTTTTCATAGCTCAAGTTGACTGTGTTTTGTCTCTGCACTCTTCCAGTTGTAAGCATCTTCGTTACTTCGCTATTTCATTCTATTTACTAGACTTAAACACAAGCCTTCACTCTCTCTGTTCTATTCCAGACATGTTGGGGAAGGCTACTGAGATCTCTGACTTGAGCTTGCAAATTCCTGTCCCCCGGGTGGCCTGGACGGGGCTGCAGCTGTAGGGTCATGCTCTTTAGTAGCCTGCCCCAAATCTATCTCTGCCTTTGGGAAGTTCTCAGAACATAATATTACTCCATGCAGTGCTCTGTGGCTCCCCCAAATCCTGAGGTGGTGGGGGCTTAGTTCCCACGCCATGCAGATTCAAGTGGATGCTGGACACCTGTTGACTCTGGCTTCGGGGGTTGGCAAGGGATGTGCCCTACACCAAGCAGGAGTTTAATGTACTTCCCTTCCCTCCCTCTGCTCTTCCCTGCTCTCTGCTGCCTGCATGGCTGCCGCCATTTGCTGCTACTCTTGCTTTAAGGAATTCCTTCCTTACGCACACTCGTCTGACCTGTTGGAGAATTCTTTCTCTGTCAGAGCCAAGAACCCTCCCCGATCCAGGTTGAGGTTTCACCTGGTGCATAGGGAAAGACCTCCCCAGATGCAGCTGCCCACGAACAAAAGGGTGCCTCCTTTTTAAATGTGCAGAGTCTCTCATATTTCTTCTGTTTTCCATCCAGAACTGAATCACGGCCCTCCTTTGTGCTTGGTATTCACAACTTCAAAACTGTTTCTGAAATTTCTCCAAAAAATGAATCTCTCAACTCTCACTGAGATATAGGAGGGGGTAGTCATCAAACTTCTCAGAATGAAGGTGAGGGTCGGGGTCCAGTTGCTCCTTAAACAAACAGAGCTCTTGTTTTCAGCCTCTTGTCTTCCATCCCGTCTGGTGCTTGGTGCTTCCAATTTTTCAGAATTCCTGGAATTTGGCAGGATGAATCACACAGCTTCTCATTGGTAACCTCCTCTAAATCCATGCAAACTCTTTACATTGGACCTATCTGCTACTTAGTTGAATGCTCAAACATCTACTTTCCATCTTCAAATATCACAGTTTGGAGTTTCAGATATTTCCTGGTTGGATCACAGCTGAGCACCTGTAATCTTGCTGCTGCTGTTATCGGTCTTATTTCATAGGGACTTCTAGAGGAGAACCGGTCGGGGACGTGGTTACTTTTGCTCCCATCGTACAGCTGAGGCAGCATCAACAACCATCCCAGTACAGGAAAGATGCTTGTTTATGTTTTCAAGTGAGGATAGGAAACTATTCTCTTCTAATTAGAAAAAGCTTGTCGTATTTGTTTTTCTTTATATTCTCAGCATGAACTCTTACCAAATGATTTATTTATTTCCTTCATTAGATGCCTAATACTTTGAAAGTCAGGAAAGGTGTGGTAAGAAATCAAAAAGGAAACAGTTCTTACCTTCTCTGGCAATTCCTTCAACAACGTGGGCTTTATATATTATCTCTATTAGATGAGAGAGAGATGCTGAGGTAGCATACAAAGCCAAAATGTTTAAGGAGATTATAACAAAAGAAAAGCTAATATCTACAGATAAGATTGGTGGCTTCAACCCAACGTTTTCTTTTTGGAACACTGAGGGGGTAAAAAAGGAAAATAGTGAGGAAATAAAAATATGTAGTACTCAGTGAAATAGATACCAGATTTTGCCAAGGTGTCTGTTTCTTCCCATTATTTTCTAAGTTATATTTTAACAAAAGCACAGATAACTTCCTCTGGGTAAGCAAAAGCCTCTGCAAACGGCTGGCATTCATGCCCGCCACCACCATCCGTGGAGTCCACCTGTCTCCTCATTTCACCACCATTCATCTGAACCCTTTCTTACTCTTCCTTTGTCTGAGAAAGTCCTCCTGTGAGTTGTGGGAGGCAGAGCTCTCTCCCAGGATCCAGGCTAAGGCTGTCAGATTCTCAGTCTCCTAGTCAACCTTGCTCCTAGGATGCCGGCCACCAGACCAAATCAGATGTCCCCCTCCAGCTAGCAACAGAAAAGGAGCAAAGATTGCTGGAGGGAGGGGAAGCCCACTTCTGCAACGGTGGCTATGGCAGCAACGTCAGGTTCCCTGGCAGCAGCTGTGTGGGCAGCCTGCAGAGCTCTGTGCCAGCAGGGTTCACTCCGACCCTAGGTGCAGCCCCTGACATTCTGCCACTGTGGTGACAAGGTGCTTAGGGACGTGGAGCCCTAGCCAGGTTCTCCGGACTTCTCGCAATTCTCAACATGGCCCGCTATTCTTTTAATAAATTCCATTTCTTCTCAAGTAGGCTGAAACTAAAACTGACCGAACATGCAGGTTACATATTTGTTGAAATAACTGTAAGATGCAATCAAGTTGCAAATCCTGATCTATAAAGTGATAACAAATACCATAGACAGGCAGGTATATCTATAATGCTACAAGTAGGTGGGTATTTCTCTTGGTACTCACAAATATTTTTATTAGTTTGAATAATAAAATCCTGTGTTTTTAAAGATTTACTGTGTGGGTAAAATCACAATATTTCCAGAATCTCTCACCTGGCTTTAGTATATCTCCATATCAATAGGTGTTCCAATGGGTGGAGAGAAGTAGTTCATCCCCATATCAATAGGTGATTACAAGGGCCAGGGAGAGACTGGGGAGGTTGGGTGGAGTGGAGCAGCCTGGGTAGAGAGAGGCATGGGACAACTGTTTGTAATAAACTTTATTTCTCCCTTTGACTGATTTTGGTTTCAAAGGTATTTTGCCCCTGGATTTCCCCTCCCCGGAATTACATCTGGCATAGTCAGCAGGGTCTCTGAACCTGAAATCTGCCTACGCGGGTGCAGCTCTTGGGCGGGCAGCCCCTAGAGATGGTGGGGAAATGCCCGGAGCACCCCCTGTGGATAGTGGGGAGGCCCCAATGGCTGCAGTAGTACAGGGTGCAGCTTCATCAGGGAAGCCCCTACCTGTGGGGCTTCTAATTGGGGAGCGCCTAGTGGGAAATTGGTCTAAGGTAAAGCACCTCCTAGAGGGGTGGGGCCTTTCCCAGAATTGGGGAAGGGTGGAGACACCGGAAGCTGTGGAATTAGCCCTCCGTGGGATAGAAGACTGCCTGGTAACCCTGAGTGGCCACGTAGCAGCTGGCATTGTAGGACCTTTTTTCATCGATAGTGGAAAGGGTTATCTAGGAGAGAGACAGACTTTGGCATCGCTTGGAGAAGCTGGGCGATGACCCATGGGATGCCCTTAAGGAAGAGAGACAGCTATTGGGAAGACGGTCGTGCTCCTGGAAGATTCCTTAGCAGTGGCAGGGGGGAGCAGTAGGAGGTCGTGGGGGAGGGGGAGGAAAAAGTGGTGCCTTCAGCCCTAAAGATGGTGGAGGAGCCACGGGGAGAGGATAAAGGGGCGGGTCCAAAGATCAATCTGCCGAGGCCACCACTGGAGGCACTTAGCTCTCCTGTACTAAAGGTATGCCCGGCTGTAATTAAAAAATAAAAATGAAACAACCTTGGGCTCCTGAGGGGAAGGAGCTGCCCCCTCCCCAGGTTGTGGAGCACTCCATGCTCCGCCCCTATGCCCAGGATGAGCAGGTGGACATGAGTGTCCAGTATAGGCAGAAGCCATCGGAATCTCTGCCTACATAGCTTTTGCATCTCTGGGATATGGGGGTGGAAAATATTGCTATGTGGGGTCCTGAAATGAGTAGACTGGCTTCTCTTGACGACTCACCTTTCCCTCCGGCAGTGGTTGCAAAGTGCCCATCAAGCCTCAGGGAAACAAACACTTCTGGATTGGCTGACAGCTATCATCAAGGCAGTTTGGCCTAATCAGGGTGATTTATCATACTTACCCACTAGGTGGAAAACATATGTTGATCTCCAATGTACTTCGGGAATTGGACATGAAAATATTATCTATAATATGGACCCCTAGGACCCCAGTGAGGAGCTGTTCACTGTAGGAATGAGAAATCTGGTGCTGCACACAGCTCCCATATCTGTCTTTGGGTCCCTAGTGAGTACTCTTGCCCCCATATAGGACAACCCATAAGTGAGGCTACTCGTACTTTAGCAGATCTGGAGGAGGTTGAAACAATAAGAGCACGGAAGGAAGTATGGGCTACAACTGAAAGGAGAGGTTGAAAAGGCACCGTGAAGGTCTCAAGGACCCAGATGTGAGTTGATTTGATAAAGGCCAGGGGTAGTGAAAGAAAAACTTGATGGGCAGACCAATAGGATCTTGTTAGAACTGTGGCACCAATTAAAGCCAGAGCAGCAGTTCCAGCCACTGAGGTCCACGATACAGAAGCCGGAGTCAAAGCCTCATGTCCAGCCTTTGTCACTGCAAAACTTCATGGGGGACAGTACTCAGGCTCCATCTGGGCCCTCACCCCCACAGGAGGAAGATTGGGCATCACGGTTTGACTGAGGTGAGGCTCAAGTTCCCCACCTTGGGGGGGTGTGGTGGGGACCAGAGGCCACATGTAGAATTAGCAATTCATTGGTCACCAGTGAATGTACAATGTGTCCTGGCACTGGTGGACACAGGAGCTGAATGTTCTCTGATTTATGTCAACTTTGAGCATTTTCCTGGGGTCTGTTGTGTGATACATGGCTATGGGGGTAAGGCAATTAGAGTGAAGAAAGCCCAAATCCCATTGGGGATAGGGCGTTTACCCCCAAAGGAATATACTCTGTACATTTCTCCCATCTCTGAATATATTTTGGGAGTATATATCCTGTAGGGCCTGTAGTTACAGACCATTTCAGGTGAGTTGAGACTTAGGGTACGTGTGGTAAAAGCAGTTCTGAGGGGACATGCTTAGCACTTACCTGTAGCTCTGCCTGTACCTCAGTGGGTGACAAATGCTAAAGAGTACAAATTGCCTGGGGTGCACAAGGAAATTGGAGAAACTCTACAGGAGTTGGAGAAGATGGGCATCATAAAGCCCACTCATAGTCCTTTTAATTCCCCAGTGGGGCCAGTAAAAAAGCCAGATGGCTCCTGGTGTATGACTGTGGACTATAGGGAATTGAATAAAGTCACACCCTCTTTGCATGCTGCTGTCCCTTCAATAGCAGCCCTTATGGACACACTAAGTCATGAACTGGGGATGTATCATTATGTTGTGGACCTTGCTAATGCTTTCTTCTCTATTGACATAACTCAGAAAAGTCAGGAACAGTTTGCCTTCACAGGGGAAGGCCAGCAGTGGACATTCACTGTCCTTCCACAGGGGCATACCTCCACAGTCCCACCATTTGTCACGGACCTGTAGCCCAGGACTTCGCTAAATGGAAGAAACTGCAAATGGTGCAGCTGCATCACTACATTGATGATATTATTCTCAGGTCTGATTCTCTTGCATATTTAGAAGGGGAAGTTCCTAGACTCCTGTAACATCTACAGAAGAAAGGATGGGCTGTGAACAGCACCAAGGTTCAGGGACCTGGTTTGTCTCTTACATTCTTGGAGTTTGTCTGGTCTGGTAAAGTTATTCCTGAAGTAGTCATACACAGGTCCAGGCTTTCCCTACCCTTACCACTGTGGCAGACTTACAAGAGTTTTTGGCTCTTTCAGGCTACTGGAGAGTGTTTGTCCCACACTTGGCACAAATTCTGAAGCCCTTATACTGGTTGGTACAAAAGGGCATCAGGTGGGACTGGGATGAGACATGTGCAGCTGCTCTTACTGCCACCAAGCGAGCAGTCAAGGTCTATATGCCTTGAGTGTAATGGACTCATCAAGGCCCTGTGAGCTCGATGTTCATGTAACCGAGGATGGTTAAGGATGGGGTCTTTGGCAGCAGTTTGAACGGATTCACCAACCCATTGGATTCTGCTGACAATTATGGAAAGGAGCAGTGGTCACCACGCCTTGCTGGCTACAGAGCCCATCACCAGAACAGCTCCAACCACGGTAATAAACACTTATCTCATTGTGGGGTGGGTGCAAGACTGGACCCAAAGGCCACAGAGTCGCATGGGACAGATGCTTACATTGGCCAAATGGGGAGCATATTTACAGCAGCATAGCTCCCTCTCTACTAGCCCCTTAAGTGGAGAACTCCAACGTTTACTGGGGCCAGTGACCTATACCAGTGGGAAGCAGGAAGAACTTGCTTTTGAGCCATTGGTAGCCGAGAGTCCTTATCAGGAGGGAAAAGCCCCTATACCTGGAGATGCTTGATATACAGACAGCTCAAGTATTTGGCATCCCCCGAAGTGGATGGCTCTGGCTTTCCATCCTAAGCCTGAGACAATATGGATGGAGGAAGGAGAGGGGAAGAGCAGCTGTGGGCTGAGTTGGGGCTGTATGGCTCGTGATCACCCAGGAGCCCTCCCCTATAGTTATCTGCACTGACAGCTAGGTCGACTTTCAGGGCTTGACCCTGTGGCTACCAACATGGTACCATGCCAACTGGATGGTTGGTCACCAGCCCCTTTGGGGTCAAGAGTTTTGGCAACACCTATGGGCCTCTGGTCAGACTAAGACAGTTACTGTATATCATGTGACTGGCCATTTGCCTTTGGCATCCCAGGGAATAATGAAGCAGACACATTGGCCCAGGTGTGCTGGCTAGAAGGAAAGCCTGCTCTGATGTAGCCCAATGGTTATATCAGCATTTGTTGCACCTGGGACAAAAGACAGTGTGGTCTGTAGCCTGTCAGTGGGGCTTGCAATTGACCTTCGAAAAAGTCAGCAGAGCTGGGAAGGAGTGCCTTGTGTGCTCTAAGAGGGACTTGCACCAAGTCCCACAGCAACATAGGACAATAGTAAAGGGGCCAATACCCCTTGTCAGGTGGCAGATAGACTATATTGGGGCTCTGCCCATATCAGAAGGATATCAAAGGGGAGGGGTGTGGGAGGGCAGGTGGGGAGGGTGGGAGAAGGGGATTGAGTGGTATTATGTTTAGTACACGTGGTGTGGGGGATCACTGGGAAAACAGTGTAGCACAGAGAAGGCAAACAGTGAATCTGTGGCATCTTACTACACTGATGGACAGTGACTGCACTGGGGTATGGGTGGGGACTTGATAATATGGGTAAATATGGTAACCACATTGTTTTTTCATGTGAAACCTTCATAAGAGTGTATATCAATAATATCTTAATAATAAAAAAAAAGAAGGATATCAATATACCATGACTTGTGTGGACATGGCTACTGGACCATTGGTTGCTTCTTCTGCATGTCATCAGATCAGCAAACCACCAAGAGGGGCCTAGAGCAACTTTTTTGCAGCCTATGTCCAGCTGCAGGTGACAGAGAGATCAAGGTACCCACTTTACTGGACATGCATTACAAGGATGGGTGCAGCAATTAGAAATAAAATAGAAGTTTTATGTAATATATAACCCTACTGGGGCAGGCATGATAGAGAGGTACAATGGTTTGTTGAAATCTGGCCTGAAATCGGACACCAATAGTTTACAGGGCTGCTCTGTTCACTTATGGACAGTGCTATGGTGTTTGAATGAGAAGCCCCGAAAAGGAGTCTTGAGCCCTGTGGACATGCTAACAACACACATTGCTGCCTCTCCTATACACCTGTATGTGCAAACCAAAGAGGAGTTACTGAAGCCAGGATACGGCCAGCAGAGCAACATCCTGCTGCCAGTTCCAACTGCATTAAACCCTGGAGACACTGTTGAGTGGATGTAGCCCTGGACATTTCGACACATGTACCAGCAATGGCTGGCACTTCTGGCACCTTGGGGAAAAGGCCTAGAAGCTGCCTTTGTGTGCATTTCTGGAGTAACAGCATAGTGGCCCCCAAAGATCACGGTAGAGGACCCAAAACATCCGGGAGATAAGAGCATCTTACAGGGAGGTTTTGTTTTATCTTTATGGCCAGTGCATGTACCTCCCATAGCCCTATATATTGACCCATCTGTAACTCCCACAGGGAGGGGGGTGAAAGTCTGGTATACTAGACCAGGATGAGATCCCATTCCTGCAACTGTCCTATCACAAGACCACTCTCTTGCATGCATCCTACCTGAAGGACAAGATTTGCCTATATTGGTGTCATTAAAACATGTATCTTATTGCCCTTAAGGTTATTTTCTTCTACAGTCCCTGTGGCCTGGATGCATCTGCTGGCTTCAGCTGCCGCATGATGATTGCTCTGAACTCCCTACCTGTTCAGCTACTGACTATCTATGTAATGGGTAAGGTATGGACTTAAGGACTTTGAACCTAGCTGAATCCTCTGTCTTAAGGAGTATCATGATCTTATGTTATTAGTCTGGTTACAATGCTACAGTTTCCTCACACAGGGGCCATTGCAGAAGATGCGGAATGAGTAGATTGTGAGGCGAGATTTCCGGAGGGGTCAGGTGTGGGTAAAACTGCAATATTTCCAGAATCCCTTACCTGGCTTTAGTGTAACTCCATATCAATAGGTGTTTCCAATGGGTGGAGAGAAGTAATCTATCTCCATATCAATAGGTAATTACAAAAGCCAGGGAGGGACTGGGGAGATAGGGTGGAGTTTTTTCCTCTGCTGGGGCAGCTGGGTGGAGAGAGATGTGGAACAACCGCTTGTAAGCAATAAATGGGTTTCTTAAACTTTATTTCTCCCTTTAACTGATTTTGGTTTCAAAGGTATTTTGCCCTGGGGTTTCCCCTCCTCCGAGTTACATACTCCAAGAAAAACTGCTCCTACTCTTTTAATCTTGCAGATTTCAGGGTTCAGAGTCAGAGTTCTTATGGGTCTCACTAGAAGCTGAGACACGTGAAACCCAAATAAGAAGCTGTCTAGCCTTCTTTATTATCATAACTGCCTAGACTCACTCCTCAGACACCAGCGTGCATAAGGAGTCCTCTGGGTCTATACCCTTGCCTCCATAATGCACATTCAGGCCAGATGGGATGGGGAGAAGACCACACGCAGAGGTAGGTAGCTGCTGTAAGAATCATATTTGAGCACTTCTGTTTTTTTTAAAGTATCATTGATATACAATCGCATAATGATTTCACATACACAAAACAGTGGTTCACCATTCCCCAACCCCTTCCCCAACCCCTCCCCTTTGGTAACCACTAGTTCCTTCTCGGTATCTAAGAGTCTACTGCTTTTTTTGTTGCTTCTGTTTTGCTTTGTTTTTATACTCCACAAATGAATGAAATCATTTGGTATTTGTCTTTCTCCACCTGACTTATTTCACTGAGCATACTACCATCTAGATCCATCCACAATGTTGCAAATGACAGAATTTCTTTTCTTTTTATGGATGAATAATATTCCATTGTGTATATTTACCACATCTTCTTTATCCATTCATCTATTGATGTTCACTTAGGTTGCTTCCATATCTTGGCTATGTAAATAGTGCTACAGTAAATTTAGGGGTACATGTGTCTTTTCGAATCAGAGATCTTGTTTTCTCTGGGTAAATTTCTAGGAGTGGAATTCCTGGGTCAAATGATATTTCTATTTTTAGTTTTTTGAAGAACCTCCATATTGCTTTCCACAGCTGTTGAACCAATTTACATTCCCACCAACAGTGTAGGAGGGTTCCCCTTTCTTCACATCCTTGCCAGTATTTGTTGTTTCTTGTCTTTTGGAAAGTGGCCATCCTAACTGGTGTGAGCTGATATCTCATTGTGGTTTTTATTTGTATTTTCCTGATGATTAGTGATGTGGAGCATCTTTTCACATGCCTGTTGGCCATCTGAATTTCTTCTTTGGTGAAGTGTCTGTTCAGATCCTCCACTCATTTTTTAATTGGGTTATTTGTTTTTTTAGGTGTTGAGGCATGTGAGTTCTTTATATACTTTGGATGTTAACCCCTTATTGGATAAGCTGTTCATGAATATATTCTCCCATACCATAGGATGTCTTTTTGTTCTAATGATGGTGTCCTTTGCTGTACAGAAGCTTTTTAGTTTGATGTGGTCCCACTTGTTCATTTTTTATTTTGTTTCCTTTGCCTGAGGAGCTGTACTCAGGAAAAAGTTGCTCGTGTTCATATTCAAGAGATTTTTGCCCATGTTTTCGTCTAAGAGTTTTATGGTTTCCTGACTTACATTCAGATCTTTGATCCATTTCAAGTTTACTTTTGTGTATGGAGTTAACAGTAATCCAGTTTCATCCTCTTACATGTAGCTGTTCAATTTTCCTAACACCAGTTGTTGAAGAAGCTATCTTTTCCCCATTGTATATTCATAGCTTTGAGCACTCTTTTAATTAAACAAAGTTAATGAGTGCTGGTGCCTTTTTTTTTTTTAATGCATTATCCAGGTGGTGGTTTTGGTATCATTACTATAAATAAAGATAGTATTAGCTGTAGGGAATCAGAGGTAATTCCTGAGAAAATTTTATTTTCTACTCAGGATTTAAATAAGCACCTCAAAGAGAAGAGAGAGATGAAGGAGAAACTTTTTAAATAATAAACAAATAGCTATTTTATGAGAGAAAGTTTAAATAAAATATTGAGAATCAACTCAATACAACGCAGCAAACACCCCCCAGGCTGATGACATGGATATCACACTTGGCAATGAAGACAATCTAGAGATGATTGGGCGTTAGCCCCACGTTTATCTCAAGTTGACAATCTGAGTGAGAGTCGGTAGAGAGTGGAAGGGCTATGTGAAAACAGGAAGACATTTAAGTGTGATAAAAAGCAGAACGTGAAAAACCTAAAGGGGTGTAGCAGAAAAAATATTTTTCATTTGTTTCTCAGTGTCTCTATTTTTCATTCCCAAAAGCGTCACCCTGGAGACCTCCACACGCTGATGCTATAAACACTCAACTTTTTCAGGGGCAGGCTGAATCTGCCAGGAATAAAGACATCATAACCACACTATTATAATTTTTTCTTTAATTTAGAGATGAAATAGACATGAAAACCCCTAGTTCTCAATTGCAAGAGTTAGACACTTGATAAGAAAGAATTTTGTCAGAATTCTCAAAGATGGGCTTTGAAATGCCAATTGGCCAAGCATAGAGGACTGGATTGTAGAGTTTTAGCTATAAACATAGAGTAGGGAGATGGCAAGAAAAAGGGTATAGAGTTGAGGAAAGTCCATCCTGGAGGCGGAGAAGGAGACTTAGGAAAGAAGAGCCTGAGAGTTAAATGCTTCCATCTTGGGCATTCCTGGGGCTGAGGAGAGTGGGGTGGGAAAGGAGGATGCAGAGACAGGGAGGTTGACAATCCTAGAGCACAGGAGGCTGGAGCACCACTCCCTTCTGGAACCCTCGGAGGAGACCTCACCCAGTGAACTGCGCCACCATGAGCCAGGAGAATAGAATTGGTAGCAAGTTGTGTTTAGGCTGAGAGAGTATGAGATAAGCTCCCTTCTCCTAGCATGGAGTGAGAACAATCCAGAAAATCACATCTCCAGAGTCCTTTCAGAGGGGCATGAAAGGCACCTGAGAATGAAGAACCCCAGTGTGTGAAGAATCTTCTTGAGAATTCTGTGTCATGGAGAAAGGAGACACTGAGCAGAGGTTCCAAGGCCAGGTGATTGTTGGGTCACCAATGAGCCTCAGAGGGTCAGCAGCACGAGTGGGAGTAGAGCTGAGGGAGAAGACGGTGGAGAGATACTGTGACCATGCCAGAGAACAGATCGTGAGCAGCACGAGCCAGAGAAACCTCCAGAACAGACACAGTGAGACTTCATAGAAGGCCAGCCAGGCACATGGGCTGCTCCACACCATGAGGCCCTGAGCTTGCTTTCTGGGCACTGCAAGGGACAAGGATATGACACCAACTCTGGATTTAAATCATGATGCAACTAGTAATTGAGTAAACATGAAGCGGCAAAATCAAGTGTTTTCTACAGCCAATTGGTGGCTGATGAGTTAGATTCATTTGCAGGAAACCATTTATATTTCTATACGAAACACTGTGTAAACAGGGCCATAACACAAAGGTTCATGCCCAATGTAAGAAAATCGAAGGAAGGAGATACTGTATTAAGTTGGATGGAGGGGAGGGGGATATTAGGCCGGTATTTTTACCTGGATTTTTTTTTAACTGTGCCTTGGTGAATTTACAGGATTTTGACAAGTAGAAATGAGGGAGAAGCATTCCAGGTGGTGGGAAGAAGTTGATCAAAGCCTAAGAAATGGGAGGAAGTAGGAAGCATTCAGTAAAAAATGATGGTCCGATTTGGCTGGAATCTAAGCTCCTCTTTTGAAATTCCACACATGCTCTGCCAGAGCCCTGTGCTTTGCGCCTCAGCAATGGGAAGAGTTTTGTAAACATCTACATTATAAAATATATTCTGATCTGAGTGATGCCTAGAAATTTATGCCCATTCCTTAGAATTCCTGTTGTCTCTGTCTGCTTCCTGTCCCTTCCTGCTGATGTAGTAAACAGACTTGCCGCCAAACGATGCCTCTAGTGGGGACTACTCCTCTCTTGCTCTGGGTACAGCCTTAGCCTACAGACAAGAGATCTTCCATCAGATTTTGTCCTTTCATCAGATGAGAGGAAACCTTTCACCGTTCTGCCTGCCTCTATGCCGTGGATGGAGGCTTAGCTAATAAAAGGAAGGTGATGGTTCACTGAGTATGAGTTGGAGTCCGAGCATCTCTATTTTGACAAATCTCCAAAGGTGATCCAGATATGCAACTGTGACCTCCTTTTCCCTATCACATTCTTTGCTGTCCATTCCTTCACAGCAACTTAGAACACTGTCTGGTACATATACAGTGTCAACAACTATTTGTTGAATGAATGAATGAATTGATAGACACAGCAATACATTTTTCAAACTTTGTTGCTCAAAGGAATCATTGGGAGGGCTTGCTAAAATACGTATTACTGGGTTCTCCCTGAGGAGGTTCTGATCCTGTAGGTCTGGAGCAAGGGCTGAGAATTTGCATTTCTAGCAGCCCCCTCCTCACCCCAAGTGATGCCAATGCTGTTGGTGGGGGACGAGGGTACACTTTGAGAACCACTGGTCTAGATCAATATGGAAATGCCCTGAATAATTTGATAATTACCCACAATTAGTTGGTACCTTTAAATGTTTTGACCACCATTTTCTGGAAGCTTTTAGAAAAAGGTGTTTCTCTATATTTTCTTACAAAAAGTTGTATTAATAGCATAAACTGTAGGCATTGCAAATTGTTTCTGGAAGACAGAGAATTTTTATTGAGAATTCCAGGAATCAGAGACTTCTGAATAAAATGTGAATGATCATTTTCCATTCAAGGGCTGATATTTCAATGACGCAGTAAATCAAGACTGTAGACTTCTATTATTCCACCTTAAACTGGCCTTTAATATCACAACAAAGCAAAAATCAGGACACCCCTTTTAGAGTGATTGAGAATTGTATAAAGAGGAGTATGTTTCTGTCAGTTATCTGGAGGAGAATCCCTGTTGAGAATCTGTGACTGCCCTGTTATCTTTCTACCCCTGCAGGGAAAACAAAACAAAATAAAATAATACTTTTCTCACCTTATATCAAGTACCCAAAGGGGGCCAGGTTTTGCCTTGTTTTCCTGGCACTATAAAAACAAAATCCAGATTTGCTTAAGAAAATCTTCTATATAAATATGAGGGTTTTTTTTACTTTTAAATAGGCATATTTAATATTCATGTTGGGCCATAGCTTGCCTTGAAAAGGTTATTCTTTAACTTTCCTAAGCTGTATTTCCAATTCCATTAGTTATCCGTCGAGTCAAAGACACACAGACTTTGTTGCATCACTGTACATGGAAAGGGTTTACTTTATGATGGTTCATATTCTGATTATTATGTGAACTCTCAGTACTTAGAAATTTAAATGGTCAAATGTCCTTGTTCCTTCAAGCTCCCTGAAAGCCATTAATTCCAATTATACGTAATTGAATATGTTTTGGAATTCAGATATACAATATCTGAGCTACAAAGGCATGCCTTTTCCTCTCTCAGCGAGACTGCCCATTAAATTTCCAATAAAATGTCTGACAAGAGCTCCTCAAATTTATCCACAAGCCTGATTTTGATACAGCCCCACGGCAGACAGAAATGATGCTCAGAAGGGCAGAAAATATCACTTAGACTGCAGAAGTGTGCATTGATCTAGGCTTTTTATCAGAAATCTCAATAATCCAAAGACTGATGCTTATTAAGTTTGATGTAACTTCTTACAGACCTAACACTTCAGCTTCAGGTTTATTTTCCTTGCTGTATTTTATAAGACATGAAAAATTAAATACTCCTATATGTAATTATTATTACTTATAATTGCAGGTTATATGTTGCCCGCTGATTGCTCCCTGCAGCCCCAGCATTCAGTGAGTTATATGTAATTTTATGTTATACTCTAGTTACGCAATAGAGAATTTTCCATTTATCTGCCAGTGGGTTACTTTACCAAAACGTGGGCAGGCATAGATATTAAAGGCCTTCACAGCAATGGTAAAATAACTTTTAGGAGAGGAAAACCAACGTTTTTTCACATAATTTGATAGAAATTGATAACTTGGTCTCCTGAGTGCATGGAGGCTAGCAGAGGCGAGTAGAGGTAAAGGGAGGGAATAGACACAGAACTCGGGCTTGCGAGAGGGACTTCAGAACAGATGAGTGCAAAAGATAGATGAGGAGGTCGGCAAGCGAGTGACAGGAGCAAGAATGGCAGAATAGGGTCATAAGTTTGGGAAATAAGAGTGCAGGAGTGGGAGGGCCAGAGCGCTGCGCACGCGGGGCGGGCAGGCTGAGCGGCAGGCGGGCAGGCTGAGCGGCAGGCGGACTTCTGCAGGGGCGAAGCTGGCAGACAGGAGCAGAAGGTAAGTAAACAAGTTCGAGGCAGGAACTGGCTGCTGAGACTGTGCCTGTAAAGCTAATGGAGGTGCGAGAGAGTGAAGGTGGGAGCAGAGCAGGCAGCCCATTCTGACTATCGTGATGAGCTGCAATTAACATCCTCGGCTGAAAAACCTCCCATGACAGGATACAGCGGTCTCCAGAGCATCTTGAAGAATCCGTCAGAATCCAGAGCAGCTGTTAACTGAACATATAACTTGAGTTTTCTCTAGCCAGTTGTTGTCCCTTGTATGGGTGAATGGTCAAAGGCGTGAATCTGAATTCACCAAGTGAATGAGATGCCAAAAAAAAACCTATGAATTATATTTGTTTTACTAGTAGCAGCCCTCCTTAGGATTAAAATTAATACTTCAGCAGATCCCATTAATAAGTGTTTAGAACCATCTCTGCGAAAAATGTTGAACTTCTCAGGCTAGATGTAGAAAAATCCACCAGCTGCCCTGTAAGTTAGTTGTATTCACCTGCTGTCTTCAGAAATGAATGAATGTTGAATTCAACCCATAAATTTAGTGGCCTTCAGCCAGGCAGCATATTAGGATTATATAGGAAAATTCTGACTTAAATTCTGATTTGTTCAGAGTACAGCACGAGCGTCAGTATTGCTCAGTAGCTCCGCAGGTGACTGTGAGTGTTGAGAACTACTGCTGCTCAGGAGAGACCTCAGTGGGGGAAGCAACTCTGCCACAGTATTGAAGCACGTAGCTAGGATTTCCCAGGACCTCACGCAACCTTTGCTTCTACTTCTTTGTATAAAAGTAGGCACATGGTGACCTCGGTCAGTATCAGTTGACATGGCTCACCTCCTGAGGTCACTACGACTCTATTTCATTCAAGAAGAAGAAACATGAGAACCTGTTGCTTAATCACATTTTGTGATTACATCCGGGAAGTTTAAATTGCTTTGCAGGCTAGTATTGAAGGGTGCAGTTCCTCCTCTGCTCCTGATGAATTCATTGTACAGCCTAATTTATCCTTTCAGTTGCTGGGTATGTACCTGATACATTGACCTATATGTGGGGAACTGGGTATATTTCTAATAGAGATCTAAAGCAGTAGGATACTTTAACCAAGGCAATTGTTAAGAAGCAAAGAAATGGTTTCACAACAAGTAGAGATATTACATCAAAAGAATGCTTTCTCAAAAGTAGTAATGGGAAATGAAAATAAACACAAACTTTTGCACATGCAAGAAAGTCATTTCAATACAGCAACAGTGTCTAATGAAAATTTAAATATCATTGGTTAATAGTAAAACATGTAAGTTTATGTTGCTTATGTGAAACCTTCATAAGATTGCATATCAATGATCCCTTAATAAAAAAAATACATATAAGAATGTAAGTATGGCCAGGAACTCAGCTATCTTCAAGGTCGTATGTGCATATTAATTGGTTGAAAACCATTAGCCATGACCTATAAATTTAAACAGAAACAAGAATCCTACCAAACATTAGATAAGAAATGTCTTACATCCTATCAAACACTACAGGCGTGTGAGGAGAGTAGCATGATATGAGCATAAGGATTATTCATTCTGACTCTGAGTTACATTATCTTCAGGAACCAAGATTATATATATACCAAAGGGAAGTAGTATTCAAACTTTTCTAACGTGTGAAACCCTCCTTCTAATAAAAAAAAACTTAAAAAAAAATACAGTGAGTAAAAGCCTTCCCTGACTGAAACCAAGCTCTGGGTCCACAGTTCCACACGCAGCTTGTGCTTGGCCCCTGGGAGCCCCAGCCCCCTGGCCTGCAGCCAGACTTTTACCCCCATCTCTCCGTTCCATAGATTGAACTCTTTCCTGTGAGGTCTTTGGTTTGATAAAGTAAAGCTCCACCAAAACTCCCTTGAATCCTAGGGAGGAAATAATTTAGATTTAATCTGGAGCCCCTCTACTCAAGGTATTTTAAATGTGTATTAATTATTATTTAGCAAAAAATATTGGGATACTATTTAAAAAGAAGAGTGCTGAACAGTAGGCAGTAGATACCTAGTTTCAAATATCTTCTAAGAAACTCTACATGGAAATTTGACGAATTCAGTATAAAAGGACTTGTGCAGAAAACAAAGGTGGTAGAAAAGGAAGGGAAATAACCAAGTGCCAGACAGTGTGCTAGCCTATTACATACTCCAACTGATTTAATCCTCACTGCAAGAGCAGTTTTATCTTCTTAATACAGAAAAGGAAACTGATACTTAGAGAAATTAAACAACTTGCCTAAGTGCCCACACTGGTAAGTGACAGAATTGGAATTTGAATCCTGGAATATCTGGATTCTCCCCCATGATGCTGGCAAACTGGGTGCCTCCTGGGAATCATATTTTGAAATCTATCTTAAACTTAAACCTTGTGAAATTCAGATATGAACAGTATGGTGCATCAATAATGAAGAAAAGTTATCAAATTAATTTTTTAAAAATACTTTTCACCAATTATGCTGCCTCCTGGGATTTACATGCTGAAAACATTTCACTCGGTATTAAAGTATATAAATAAGAGAGAAAAATCAAGTGGGGATCTAGACCTGGACATGAGATTATCAAATAGCTATTACCAACCCCAACAGTCACAATGAAGAGGTTTAAATTTTACTGGAATCAGCCGTGAAGGTATTAACTACAGCATGCCATCAATTATATTACTTCTACATGAGCACACTTTCAGAAGACTAGTTACAGGAGAGCCTTGGATGAGACACTTCTAATAAAGCTCTCCAACAACATTTCTTGGATGAACCAAATCTGACATATAATAGCTAAAGTAAAACCCTAGCCAGTGAGATTATATCCCTAAAAGTCTAAGAAATTTAGAGAGGGTCCCAGTATAATCTAAAGACATAGAGAATATTTGAAGTTCACTTAAATATCAATCTGTGCTCAAAAAATGGAGTCACGAGTTTGAGATGCCCATCAAATACCCAAGTTGAGATGTTGAAGAAGTTATTTACATAATTCTGGGGTTGAAAAGCAATGTTTGGGCTGGAGTCATAAATTTAGAAATTACACACAGATAATATTCAAATCTTCTCCTCTGGATCGCAGCCGTAACTTATAAGATGGTCACACTGCTTTGTTTCCTGCTCCTTTATGGCTTACCCTCATGACATAAGATGCAAAATAGGTCATAACCTATAGAATGGAAGAGCTGTTACTAGAAGAAACAAAGAGCTCAAATGTTACCTGCTCCTTATAGTTCTGGTGGTAGTAAGGACAAAAATAGGGCCAATCTGTTCATATATACAATCCAAGGTGAAACATAGGCCAGGATATCTCTTAATTGTGGTAACAAATTGCTATAGAGAAAATCTGAAGTTGTATCCTGAAAAGGGTGATAAAGTTAAAGCAGGATAACAAAGAAAAAAGTGATATACCAATTGAAGGGCAAAACACTAAAATGTAGACCAAAGTATGAAGAGAACAGTGGGAGTGGGTCACGTGAATTGCTGGGCCAGATGTGTCCCGCTCCACCGAAGCACCTTCTCCAGGAGCTACTCCCAACCATGGGCCAGCCCTAGATGGCCACACTTATTCCATGTGACTCTCCCAAGAAAGACAACTGTTCCACAGAGCATGGGGTGTGGGTGGGGATGGAGGCAATCACAGTCTTCTAGAAATTTGCGCTGAGATGCTAAGTCTCAGACTGTTGCAAGACAAAGAGGAAGCTGCTGAGTGAGGAAGTATCAGAAAGCCCAGGAGGTGATAGCTGAGCTCCCCGCTGCTACCCCAGGGCCTGCTCTTTCTAAGGATGTGTTTCCAAGGACATGAAAATGTTCAGCATTTTCAGGGATTCTGTAAGATGTCTCTGTAACCTTATCACTTTTTAAAACTGAAATCATTTGAGATGATGTCTTTGTCCATTCAGGCTGCTATAACAAAATACCATAGACTAGGTGGCTTATAAAACAGTAAGAATTTACTTCTCACAGTTCTGGCTGCTGGAAATCCCTGATCAGGATGGCAACATGGTTGGGTGAGGGTTCCCTTCTAGGTTACAGACCTCTCACTGTGTTCTCACATGGTGGAAAAGGCTAGGTGCTCTATGGGGGTTTCCTTTATAAAAGCACTAATCCTGTTCACGAGTCCTCAAGATTTAATCACCTCCCAAATGCCTCACCTAATACCATCACACTGGGCGTTAAAATTTCAACGAATGAATTTGGTGGGAGAGGACACAAACATTCCGACCATATAAAATAGCTGTGACCGAACTGGGTGGTCTGTGCATATCACAGAGATGGAATTCTAAGGCCTATGGACGTTTTCCGTGCCCCTAGCGTTCAGGTGATACGGCAGGCTGGGTCAGGACAAGGAGTTTGCTCTCTCTCCTCCTTACGCCAAGAGGGAGGGGTAATACGGGTTTGCACAGACTCATTGCTTTGGAACTTCCCTCACCTTTGGACTAAGCAGGGCAAGAGTGAAGCCCTTGGTTGGTTCTTCACTAGACTGATTAAGTTGGCTCTACTCTGGCCTCATATAAGTCACCAGCCTCCCTGTAGTGGTAGACCCAGAAGGAATCTGGAGAAAGTACTTGCCTGGAGGCCTCTATACCTGGGATTCCCTATAATGACGAGTTATTTGCACATGAAATCACACAAAATGTTCTCAAATGAGACAGATACAATATTCAATATTCAAAGAGTATGTGGTCAGAAAGAGCGAGAACAAAGACTCAGCAAATTGAGGTCATTCGAAATACATTTAAAAATAATAAACATGAGTTAACACAGGAATTCTCAAGGAAAAGATTAGAATGTTGTGTTCTCCATTAATATCTTGCAACAGTTAGCAAAAATAATTCAAATGGCAAGGTACTAATTGAAGGGATTTTAAGGCAAGTTAATGATGAAAGTCAGAGAACCACCATCCCCAAAAGACAGCTTGGTGTACTAAGGAAAGGGCAAAAAAACTGAAGGTCAGTCTGCAGGCACTGAGGGAAGACAGTAGGTGCTCACTTAGAGAAGCACCCACTTGTTATTGTGATCTGGTTCCAACATTGCAAGATGTAAACACTTTCCTGTTGGAACATAACATAAGGGGTTTTAAGGGTGAAATTTTGATTTGTTTTTTTTTTTGAAAGTTATTTGACATTGAGATGTCAGGGTTTTTATTTATGTAAGTATGAATTTAAGTGTTTTACTTTTCTATTGCTGTTGTAGCAAATTACCACAAAATTTAATTGCTTAAAACAACATAGGTTTACGATCCCACAGTTCAATCGGTCACAAGTCCAGTACAGGTCTCATCAACTTAAATCCCTGCGTTGGCAGGGCTGTATTCCTTTCTGGAAGCTCTAAGAAAGAATCTGTTTCATTCCTTCTAGAAGTTGCCAGCACTCCTTGGCTCACAGACCCTTCCTGCATTTTCAAACCCAGCAGCATCCCATCTCTGACCCATTTTCTGTGACCACACCTCTACAAAAGGTTCTCTGATTTTAAGGATTCATATGATTAGGCTGGTCCACCTTCCCATTTCAGGTCCTTCACTTTAATCACAGCTGCAAAAGTCCCTTTGACCAAAAGGTAGCAACACATTCACAGGTTCTGTGGGGATTAGGCATGAGCATTTCGGGGGCCAGTATTCCGCCTCCCACAGAAAAGAAAGCTGGATCTTCTTCCAAATGGGGTAAGCCCGCGTCTGCCGTCCAGATGTCACCAGACGCCTGAGCCGCCTTCTCCTGCGGCCGGTGTGGCGGCCCCCTTCCCGCGTGGTTCACAGATTCTGGTGCCCGTCCGGCTGTGCTCTTTGATTTACTGTAGGAGGTCGTGATGCCTCCTTCTTTCCTCGGAATAAAAATTCACTCCATATATCACTTGATATATTTGCTGTTCCTGGTACTCAATTAAAATATTGTGATTTAACTGGGTTTTTGTCCTTTGTTTATTTATACACTCAGCTGCTAATCACACACTCTCCCAGAGGCAAGCGCTATACATTTCACTGCCTTCAGATGATTTCCGCACAGCGCCACGGAGACTGAGGGTTTCACGGGCACGTCTATCATTTAACAAGCACACGGCAAAACAAGCACATATTTCATAGACAGAAAACAACAGATAAGTGTTTATTTTAAGTCAAGCTATCAAAACACATCAAATTAGGTAAAGCTGGAGAAAAGAAGTTTCCAAAGAAGGTCACTAAAAATTTCCTTCAAAAACTATTTTTTTGGCGTGTTTAAAATATAATTTACTGCATGTATGTTTTCTCAGAAACTCATTTGCTGCTTAAAATGAGGTGCCCCACTGGTGATCTCCGTTCGTCCTCCACCCACGGTAGTCAGATCTCAGATGCCTTTCGAGATGAGAGCTGTGAGGAAACTTGAATCTAGTTTCTCCATTTATTGATAAGGAAACTGAGGCTCTACAGAGTGGGAAAAAAAATGAAAGCATGAGAATCACCTCGGTTTTACAGGCAAAAAGTCAGGCTTGGTTTGCTCGTGGACGTTATTCAGAATTAGGACCAAAAGGGACAGACTATCACTCCCGGGCTTCCAAGGGACAACCTTCTCATTCATAGCTTTCCCTTGAGAATGGATGACGGCTGCGAGCCAGGGGAGGCGGATGTCACTCCCACCGACGGGGCGCGCGCACTGACAATAGTGAGAACCTGCAAGTTTCAGCCACAGCTTGCTTGATTTTTAATGATCAACCAAGTTGATAACCTTGCTTCTGAGAATTTTATCTCTGATGCTAAAATGAATTTAAATCAGTGCACTATGTAATTGTACATTTTCACCAGAATATAAAAACGTGCAGCAGCAAATCTCTAACCTCTTTCCCCAGCCTCCCCCCAGCACTCACCTCCTCCTCGCCGCTCCGCACAGGTGACACCTGTGAACAGGTGAGACAGTGTTTGCTGTCATGATTCATTTACGCCATGCACCCTCAAGCCTCTGAGACCTCTGCTCTCACAGGCTCCTGCCTCAGATCTCCTACGGAGAGAAAATACAGGGCTTGTTAGACAAACATAACATCCCACCACATGCAGCCATGAAAGTCTCATTCAGTTTTAAATCAGGGGCCTCCAAGCGTCATTTCACACGGAACTCTAGGCCCTTGGGATCTTCCCCATCACCTGGACTCACTTATTACTCATGGAATTCATCCAGTCCAATATCCACCTATCCGATGAGCCCTGGCCAGTCCCTCCCTCAGGCCCAGACCCCTTTGCCATCCCTCTCCTTCCTGGCATGAACTTCCCTGCACAAGGGAAGGACGCTGAAATCATGAGAAGCAGCGAGAGAGAAATCATGAGAAGCAGCGAGAGAGAAAATAAGCCTAGCAGAGAGACAACGAAGGGACAGCCGTAAAAGTAAGAGAAGTCACTAGTGTGCTAGCGTGCAAGGGATGTGTTGGAAAAGGGGGACAAACAGACTTCCAGCTAAGGTGCAAATGGTTAAGAACAAGAGCTCTGAAGACAGAGTGCCAAATCTGAATCCAGCTCTACTGTTTACCACCTTGGTTAACTTGGATAAATTACTTAATCTCTGTGGGCCGTAGCTTCAAGAGGTAATTAATCATAGCACTTAACCTCATAACAGTTTGCAAAAACTAAGTAAGCCACTATATTTTAATACCTGGCACATAGAATGTACTCAGTTAAAGTTGGCTAATATGATAATGATGTCACCTGGATCCTTGACCTTTCATAAGAGTCGTGAACATACGTAAAAGGTCTGGAAGTTCGCATCTGTAAGGGCCAAGTCAGTGCCATTATTCCCTCAGAGGGACAAGAAAAGTGTTGTCTCAGGAAGAAAATACAGGAAAGGAGCCTGCTTCACCCTCTTCATTCATAGCGACCCACATTCCTTCCTGGAGAGAAAGAGTTTGACAGGTTGACATACAGTTGCTGTCAGGGGTGACAAACAACCTCGTCTTAAATCAGTTTTTAATTTGTGTTTTTGAAAAATTGGGACTGTGCTTTAAAATTCTCTGAAATCATTCATAGGTGAAGATGTGATTACAAGGGAATAATGCTTTCCCTTTTCTCAGTGGCAACAATTCCCCAGAACAGAGCAGGCAGACCCTTTCACCGTGTTGTAGATGGGGGCCGTGGAGCCTCAGCCTCCCACCTGCAAGTCGTGAAAGCTTCCCTTCGGTGGGGTTGTTCTTGTCGCATTAAAAGAATCATTCACTGTGTCCCTCTCAGCAGCCGGTGCTAACCAGGACCAGGCTGCTAGCCTCACATGTTCTCCTCTGCTCAGTTCATGAGTTCATGAGGCAGAGCCCAGGAATGGACACTGGGAGCCCGGAAGCCTCCGCTAGGGAGGGTGCCAAAGAGACGATTAATTAAAGAAAATGAAATACCCTGTTCAGAACAGCCAGGCTACCAAAAGCACAAAGAAAGAATGAGTGACAAAGCAGAAGTACTGCATTTAGTTGGTTTAGTATAAAATAAGAGGTGTAGGACAGGTTTGGGTCAATTGCTAATGGAACATCATATTTCAGAAATGAGTGAAAATCACAGAGGGAGAGGTGAAATTAGCAATTCAAAATCACCGATGACATTTCTTAAAGCACCTCAAATATGGGTATAAAAATTTAATATTTATCTAATGACAGCTTTGTTTCTCCCCTTTAAATGAGCAGATACCATAGATTGTATTCTATTTTTCCTTCACTAGTTAAGGACTTTGTATATACATAGAAAATGGACCTACAAACCTTGCAGTGGTTGTTTGTTCTTGCTTTTAAACTTTGTTTTCAGTTTAGTTTATGGATGCATGAAGTAAGGGAGTGAATCAGTTCCTTGTTTATATTTTTTCACTTTTTAAATAAAAAATTCTTAAAAATATTTTAATGCATTCTTTTGAAGTGTTAGATGTTTGGAACATTTTATGTTTCCCAGAGTTTGTATCCAGTTGGTGCATGTTGTGGAAGGGGGAATTGGGAATTAAATGCAAATGTACAGCTTTGGGCATATGAATCTATAAAACATATCAGTAAAAAGATGTTATGCTTTAAAAAAAAAAAAAGAACAAGTGCTAAAGGAAGAAGGCAGAGTCTCTGAGATGCTAGGCAGGATACATGCAGAGAAGGGAAGTTCCTGGGAAATGCTCTTTCAGTGGCAGAGGAGCTTCCAGGGAGCTTACTCGTTAGATAAGGAGAAGAGATAAGAGAGCAGTGCATCAACTCTGGATAGATTATAGATTGCTGGTTGTCTTCCCTGAATCCGTTCCCTCCTTCCTCTTTCCTAACAAAATCTCAGTTTCTTCCCATGTCTCTTTCCCCATGCAGCCTCAGAGAAAGCTGAGCTCATCCCCAGTTCTTAAGGCAGGTCTTAACTGTCTGTAAGAGCCCCATCCTCCTTCCCAGGAGTTGGTAAATGTCACATGACCCAATGAGACCAGGGAGAGGCTCCCTGAGGTTTCTGCACAAGTTCTTCCCCACCTTCTGGGAGACATTTATGACATTCCAAAAAAATTCTTCTTTGTGATGCAAGGCCCAGAACAGCTGCCAACCTGGGAATGAAGTAAATCTAGTAAGGATAGAAGAGCTGAAGAAATACAAATATAGGGAGAGAGGACCACAGACTCTACATCACTCAGAAGCCACCCTACCTAGGGCTTCCAGTTTCACAAACCGGTAAAACCCTTATAGTTGAAGCCAGCTTTTTTTTTTTTTCCATATGTAGCTAGAACACCCTGGAAAAGGAAGAGAAACTCAAAGCTTCAATTGTATGTAAGTCTCAGAAAAATTACTGCAACTTGCAGTAGCTCAATACTCCAGCTTAGATCTAGTTGACTTTGAAAACCTATGTTTTCCCACTGTTACCTCTTGCTGCCTCTCTACAATAAAGAGCAGAAAAGAGTACATACTCTTATTAATTTCCTGCCTGAGTAAGGTCCACCCTGGAGCTCCACACCAGCTGGTACAATAGCTTTTGCTTGAAAAACCAAGGTCTATATATAAGTGAAAGAAATCCTGGAACCCAATCATGCAAGGAAAACCCCAGATCCTGTGGAGGCAGAGGAGACAGGAATCACTGGCCTTTCTTCTTGTCTGTGGCTTCCCTGGTCATATTTCATCACAGTGAAAATTCTGGGTGTAATGGGAAGGAAATTGCTAGCAACTCCTATCCTTAAGGGCTTAGCAGAATTAGGTTGATGGAGAAAATGAAATGCTACCAGTGAAGTCATATATGTAAAAAGCCTAGTAGATGTTTTCAAAAAGAGCAAGGAAATTTACACACCTTAAATTCATTTTTTTTTAAATGTTCCTGCCTTCAAGGCAAGGGAAATAAGGCACATATTTCCCCCCTTAAAGTCATGGAAATTCATTATGAACGTGACTTTTTATGCACTAAGTACATTTTTCTTGGAAAATTCTTTATTAAATGCATAAATACCTTTATTGTCATAGAACACTTCAATAATCCAACAGAACACTCTACTGTCAGAAATGTAGTTACGTGAGATGGACTCAGCCCAATTAATACAGTGTCATAAGGTAGTAAGAGGTGGGAGGAGGCAGGAGTGTCTAGAGGACAGATTCCCTCTCTGCCCCATCTCGGAAGAGCACCTCTTCCCCACAAGGCAACAAAACCTGAAGATTTGAGTCCTGTGGCTCCTGATAAGGAAGAGGAGTTGGGGAGGTGAAGGAACGGGAGGTCACCCCTGCCTCTCTCGTGATGAATCTCCTACCATGTCCCAGTAACAGAGGGTCTGCGGTCACCACCCGGCCCACGATTCTCCAGAGACCGGAACAAGGGATAGACGAAGTCACATGAGAATCATTAGCACATACCACAATCCCCTTGCCTCTCTTTCCGCGGTGCTCATCTGGTAATACCCAAACCAGGTACACTCAACTATCCTGCTCTGCATTTGTGCCCAAGCAGTTGCCAGCTCTCATTCAATTCTCAAGTGGGTAAACCTCAAATGGGTCCCAGTGTTACGTGGAAATACTATTATATTTCCTCTATGCAATTCATTTTTTCACTCTCCCAGAGAATTAATTCACATCTTCCCCCTTAGGAGTCCAGTACTTCTACCCTCCTCATTCTCAACCAGTGGTTTTGCTTCTTACTTCAATGAGAAAACAGATGCAAACAAAAGAGAAGTCCATATCCTCCCATTATCAAATTTATCAATTTTTTCAAAAATATCAACTGCCCTTGTTCTTGTACCCCCTCTTATCTGCTCTTAATTATGAAAGAACCTCATGGGAGTCTGAGACTCTGAAAACATATGTAAAATGTCCTGCATACAAGTACTTTTTTCTAAGGGAGCATTCATAATTTTTATAAAAATATCAAAGGGAACCAAAACATTTAGCCCACCTTCCTAAAGGCTAATAGTAACAGCCAACATTTATTGAACCTTAAATAGGTGCCTAGTACTAGCATAAATGAGCTAAATTCTCAATGCAATTTATGATAAAAATATTGAGATAATTATCTGACAGGTGGCAAACTAGTGTTCAGAGACTTTAGATAACCTGCTCAAGCTTGTACAGCTAGAGTTGCAAGGCTGGGATTTGAATCCAGACCTTCGCACAACTACTGCCTCTATGTTGTGTAGGAGAACTGCACCAAAGGAGAGAGAATTTAGAGACATTTTTTCCTTCCCCTCAGCTCATCTTTTGAAACCAAATACAAAAGTGTACATACAAGTATTCTTAAAGAAAATACTATTTTATGAGCAAAGTTATCCTAATAAAACACAAGTCTGGTGATGGTGAATGGCTTTACTTATAAGTAATTTAAATGATATATTGCTTTCTACATTGTGCATCATTTTTCAGTGAACTATTATGAGGTATTATGCAAATTAAAAGTTATCAGCCTTCTGTAAATAACAAACAGTACTTCAAAAATTTCATCAGTGATTCATAACTGCTCAAGGGATAGATGAAGGTAATTTAGCCTGTTCCTTGCACTGTGTGTACTCAGACAATTAAAAACTGCTGGGTTTACATTCTAAAATGACAAAATGTGGGTCACTGTGATACATCCTCGCTCGCTATGCCACGGCTGCTGTTTCACCCTCTCTTCTTTATGCCTGCAGATCAAGGGACACGTGCTCGGGGTGCTCAGCTGCCCTGTCTTGAAGCGCAAAACAAAACCAAATATTCTTCTGAAAATAAAACTACCAAGATGTTGCTACCTTTCCATGGCTTCATTCTGCCTGGTCTTCAATTTGTTTATTTATTTATGAAAGTCACAGGCAACACACCCAGCTATTTGGAACAGAGAGAAGCACTTTCTTGACTTTTTACAATCTGTCAGAATGCACAGTCTTTGAGAATTCCCATCTTGCTGTGTAGTAAGTATGTTCCTGGCGATAAGATGGTGCGAGGGGTTCCCCCAGGAAAACAAGTCCAGGAAGAAATCTCGATTCTCACTTTGTGCCTCTTCTGCAGACAGGTTTATATATCCAGGAAATATGCAACAAGAATCCCTAGGTATAGGTGTTCTTTAGTCTGTAGCCATCACACCAACACCTGGAAAAGGCCAAATCTATCCCAATATTTCTCAAACCTCCCAATAAGTTTTCTTTCCCCTTACAGTCCATGTTCCAGCTATACTGAGGTTGCCATTCTGCAAAATCACTCTCTGTTGATGCTGGACGTGTTGCTGGTCCTGCTTGGAACACCCTTCCTTTTCCCTCTTTCCTCCTTTATTTGGCTGATTCTTCATCCTTCAAATTTCACCTCAGAGATGCTTCCACTGAATAGCCTCACCCCAGCCCCAAGACAGGTGGCATTCTATGGCTCTGCTAGTGCCCTGTTTACTGTGATCAACTCTTTATGGCTTGTGTCTGTCCCCCTTGTTAGACTATATTCATCCTTGGGACAAAGAATTGTGTCTGCCTTGTTAAAACTTAACACCTTTTATCATACCCCAGTGCCCTGAGTAGAGCATGTAATAAAAACTGCTTACTGAAGGAATGAATGCCTATCCTCATTTGTCATAGCCTCTGTTTAGAGCTCTGGGCCTGTAGATACATGTAGGAAAGAGGTATGCAGACGTGAGTAAAAAACACAGAAACAAAAGAGAGAAAGAGAGAACAAAAGCCTTATTTCTCTCTATGTGAAAAGACATATTCATCACACAAGAACTGCCTTCCGAGAATAATCATGTCCCCCTTCACCTTTATTTCCATTCCTCCTCCTCCATTACAACCTCACTGTATATTGTCCTTACAATATGTCTTCCTCCCTTCTCATCATTTTATTTTTGCCATCTCTTACACTGCCAATTCCAGATCATTCTTACAACTTGCCTTTCTCTCTAATGTCTTCTACTGACCACTTTCATCTAATTCAAATATTTTTCTGTTTTTATTTGGATGTCCAAACAGCATAGAAATAATTTTGTAAATATGCACTGTCCAATACATGCTATATACATAGGATAACAAGGTATATTTTTTAGGTCTGAGCAGTGCATCTCACTACACCATTATATGTCAAAAGACCAATAATAGACTTCTTCTTGCTAAGATGGAGGAAATGGATTTGTGATCAAACCTGAAACAACACCAAACACACACACACACACACACACACAAAATGGAGCAAATATATAAACAATAGTTTTCAAGACCCTGGACATCAGGCAGTAAAGGACAGTAATCTCTGACAGATAGTAAACAAATGAAGCAAGCCCTATGATTGCCCAGCTTACAGCCTTGAGAGACTTTCCAGGCAATGGTAGAGACATAGAACCTGGGTGGAGACTCCTTGAGGTTAAGAGACAGAGCTGGGAGTCCAGGGAGACAAGGGAGGCTAGAGTTTGCAGAGAAAGATACCAGATAGGAGAGAGAGCTTCACGCCGAAGTCTAAAATCTCAAATCTTGAGCACTGATCAGCTCATGTGTGTGAAAACTAGAAGAAAAATAATCACTTGAAAGAATTGAAAAAGGCATTCACATAGGATCAGAAATAGTGCCTATTCCCACCAGTCACACTGGAAAACCTAACTCTCAAGGAATTGGTAGGGTACTTAGAAGAGTCTTGCCTCTTAGGGAAATAATAGCACTAGGCTAAACACAACTCTCATGCAGCCTAACAAATATTAAGGGCAAGACCTGAAAGGATCAAACTGTTACAAAGTAACTTAACTGTACACACAAAACAAAGCTCAAGAATATTTATAGGAAAACAAAAATATCCAGAACTTAACAAGGCAAAATTTACTGTCTGCCATCTAATCAAAAATTATAAGGCAGGAAAAGAAACAGAAAAATACAATCCACAATGAGTACTGGATAAATCAAGCAAATGAAACTGACACAAACTTGACACAGTTATTAGAATTAGCAGACAAGAAGCAATCTACCAAAGGGGAGAAAATATTTCCACATCACCTATCAGATAAGAGGTTAATATCCAAAATATATATAGAAGTTATACAACTTAATAGCAAAACAACAAATAATCTTATTTTAAAATGGGCAGTGGATCTGAATAAACATTTTTCCAATGACATACAGATGACCAACAGGTACATGAAAAGGTGCTCAACATCACTAATCACCAGCAGAATGCAAATCAAAATCTCATCAAAAAAGATTAAACATAAGTGTTATCAAAAAAGATTAAACATAAGTGGTGGTGAGGATGTGGAGAAAAGGGAACTCTTGTGCACTCTTGGAGGGAATGTAAATTGGTACAGCCACTACAGAAAACAATACAGAGGTTCCACAAAAAAAAGTTTAAATAGAACTATACCATATGATGCAATTCCACTTCTGGATATTTACCCAGAGGAAATGAAAACACTAATGCAAGAACGTATATGCACCCTCCTGTTCACTGCAGCATTACTTACAATTGCCAAGACATGGATATAACTTAAGTGTCCACCAAGCAATGAATGGATAGAGTTGTGGAATATATTTACAATAGAATATTATTCAGCCATAAAAATGAAGGAAATCCTGCCATTTGCGACAACATGGATGGAACTTGAGGACATTATACAAAGTGAAATAAGTCAGTAAAAGAAAAATACTGTATGATCTCATATATGTGGAATCTAAAAAAAAGAAGAACTAATAGATACAGAAGAAACAAACTTCTGGTTGTAAAGTAAATCCTGGGGATATAATTAACAACACAATGACTAACATTGTTCTGTATATTTGAAAGTTGCTCAGAATGTAAATCTTAAAAGCACTCATCATAAGAAAAAAAAACACTGTAACTGTGATGTGATGGATGTTAACTAGTCTTTTACAATATCACATATGGAACCATCATGTTGTACACCTTAAACTAATAAAATGTTCTGTCAATTATACCTCAATATAAACAAACAAACACAACTAATTTCCATTTTACCTCCCTTGCATTTTGAACAGAATCTCAAAATAATTGGGTACCAACAGGATTTAAAACTATAGGGCTTTTCCCCCGAGTCCTTCCTGTGGTCCAGCTCTTACCTCTGACTCTGGCACAGGTCTGGGGAAGTTCGGCATGTCAGTCTCCACCGCCAAGGGAACATTGGGAAATTCCAGAGAAAACTCAAAATGAAGCAGGAAGCCAGCAGAAGGCAAGGTTAAATTCCCAAGCCACAGATCCCTGGTTGGTGACATCCTTTCTACCACTCCCCAAACTAAGAGCAGTAAAACATATAAGTAAAAATAATAAATTAATATTTATGAAGCCCCAATAATGTCTATGTGCTAGAAACTATTCTACAAACTTGAAATATAGCAATGAAGAAATTAGACAAATTCCTTGGCGTCCTGGATTTCACATTCTAGTGCTGAGACAGAAGGAAAAAAAACCCAATAAACAAGTAGTTGGTAAGACAGTATTGAAACCTCCCTTAAGAAAAGTAAAGAGGGCAGTAAGACAGTAAGCTGAGTTCTGTCCATCTGTTTTAGACTGGATGGTCAGGAAAGGCCTCTGTGAGACGGTGGTGTGGGAGCAGAGATCTGACCGGAGCGAGGGAGGGGGCTACGTGCCAGCTGGGGTGGAGAGCGGCAGATACAATGGCCTTGGTCACGAGGACCTTTAGCAAGACTGAGGAGCGACAAGGAAGTCGGTATAGTGGGATCTCCTCGGAGGGAGCAAATGGGAGAGTGATGGTGAGACAGCCAGAGAAGGCTCCCAACCCTCCTCATGCCTCTGAAACATCTGGGGAGTTTTTAAAGTTCACAGATGTCCAGGGCCTAACCCCAGAGATCTGATTTCAGTGATACCCAAGCAACAACAAACAATTTGTCATCATTCCCCAGGTGATTCTCACGTGTAGATGTGTTTGAGAACCACGGATGTGGGGCCTTGTGAGCAGGGGTGTGAAATGATCTGATTTCCATTTAAAAGAATCACTCTGGCTGCTGGGCGGCCCAAGAAAGCTAGGGAGTGGGGAAGAGCCAGAACAGGAAATACTGATTAGAAGGCTATTGCAATCGTCCTGGTGAGACAATTATGGTGACTAGGAAGGTGGAGATGGAAGAGGTAAGGAATGGCTAAATTTGTGATATATTTTGGATGTAATGGTAATAGGATTTGTTGGTGGATTAGACGTGAGATGTGAAAGAAAGAAGACTCAGTGGTAACTCAAAAAAGGTTGTACGTATATATGGTGTTAGTGAGATGGGGTCCGTCAGTGGGGGTATGGGAAGGTTGTACGTATATATGGTGTTAGTGAGATGGGGTCCGTCAGTGGGGGTATGGGAAGAGAGGAGTAAGTTTTGGGGGAGAAATCAGGAGTTGATGTAAAAATAATCATAAAAATAGTGTTAACGACACTTTCACATACTTGCCTTCCTTCCTTTTCTGTTTACCATTCATTTGGCCATATCCCAACCCCCACTCTGAGCTACAAAGAGCATCTTCTCTTTTGTGAATCCAAAGTTAAAAATCTTTCCCTGCGGTGATATTGTATCACCATAAGATAACGCATCTCTACAGATATTCTAAAGATCTGAGGAAACACACATCTGGCCATGCCTACAACTCCTGCAAAGAACATTACAAGCATTTCCACAGGGAAAGTTTTAGCTCTTATCAATGTACGCCTGGGTGCAAGTTGGCAGTTAAAATTTGGTTTAGCCAAAATCCTGATAATGAGTGAGCCCTGAAGCTTTTAAGGGTCAGGCCAACTGAACTGCAGGAATATGCATCTTCTCCATTAGCATTTTTATGTAATTGTGTGATGTGGAGTTTGCAAAAACCACATGCATATCTTTAACATATTATAAGCAAGGCTCACTAGATGTTCATTAAAAAAAAACTTAGTACTGCCAATTATTAGAGAAGAATTTTAAATATCTCCACTTTTTAAAGAGAAGAGTTAAACTTCTGACCCCTCTGCTGAGGTTTCATCAGATTTCTGAAAAGCAGTATTGAATATTTAAATGTTTGTAGTGGCCAATTTCCATTTTGAAATTAATCTGACCTATTTGAAAATACTCTTCTTTCTGCAAAAACTGTTAGAATAGTTTTCCTTTCTGTAACTCTAAGATGGCAGGGGTTTACAACTGCTTTAGCAATACTTATTTAACAAGAGTTGTATTACTTAAATTAAGAGAAAATGTTTTATACCTTATCAATACAAAAAATAATTAAAAGCTGAATAAAAGAAATACCTTAAAAGGAATATTTAAAATGTTAAAATATAAAGACTAAATGAATTTCAAAACCATTACAGGGCAGCTATCTGTAAACATCACTTTTCATATTTTAATGATAGTACCAACCAAGCCTTCCTAGTTAAACAATAAGTTAAAATGATCACAAACAATTCATTAGACTAAATTGTTTCAGAATAAAGGTAGAGACCCACTACCACTAACATAGTGAGAAAATCTGAGGGAGAAAAATTTGTAAATTTCATTTAAAAAAAAGCTAGTAATAAGAGTTTCCTTATATCAACCGGAATGTTGATGAAATGAAAGAGCTTCTTCATATATTGGAAAAGGACTGCATGTGTGTAGAAATGAAAATATGTACTTCTGCCTTAGGAAACTGATTCAAATGTGAGGAAACAGGCTACAGATAAAGCTTTAAGAGAAGGGATGTCACAGAGGAACATGTATGTTCTTCTGGATTCAGGGAAGAAAAAGATCAGAAGTAAATTTTTCCTGATAGCTTCTTCTGAACAGTGTTGTGCTGCCAGAAAAATTGAAAGCAAAGGAAAAAAAAACAAAGTGACAAAAAATTTCCCCCCAAGACTGATCCTGAATATAGCAAAATTTTCTTGAAGAATTCATCTTGAAATAAACGGACTATTTCATTTATTTGCTAAACTCCTTTGCCTTTAGTAGTTTCAACGAAGACATTGCTTTTGAAGCATTGCTCAACTATATAAGTTATAAAACCAATTGTTAATGTGAAAAGTTAATGATATTTATAAAATTATGTTGATATTAGCTCAGTTTTTTATATAAATCTAATAGCTTACTAAGCCTTTCTTATAAATACATTTATTCAAAATATGTGAAGATCCAATTTATCTTAATGGTGTTAGGCATTATTAATGGTATAAGGCAATATTAACTTGATCATCTATGTAATATTAACTTAAACAGCAGAGTTCTTTTTCTATTTCAATCTTTTTTTTCTGAATTCATTCCAGTTTTATTGAGATATAACTCACATATAATATTGTATTAGTTTCAGGTGTACAACATAATGACTCAGTATATGTAATATTGCAAAAAATCACCACAATAAGTCTAATTAGCATCCATCACCTCACATAGTTACAAATTTTTTTTCTTGTGATGAGAACTCTTAGCAATTTCAAATGTACAATAAGGTATTTTTAACTATAGTCACATGCTATACATTACATCCTCTAAGGTCTCTTTTTTAGGGGCACTAATCCCATTCATGAGGGCTTCTCGCTCATGATCTAATCAGCTCCCCCAAACCCCACCTCTTGATACCATCACATTGGGGATTTCAATATATGGATTTTGGGTGGACACAAACATTCAATCCGTGGCAGTGCTAGCATTAACGGAAGTTAGAGATTGCCAGAATAGAAGAGTCTAGGGAAGAATCCAGAATGACTACCTTGCTCCTGAGAAATTGATTCTGGCCATTGAATTAGGGTAAAATAGTTTTTGGTGGGAAGCTGGAGAGTTTAGTTTTGGAATTTTCCAAATTTGTTCATGTGTTGTATATCTGACCAGCAACATGAAACACAGGTCTGAAGTTTAGCAGAGAGCTAAGAGTTAGATGTGTATCAGGGAAATCTCTACCAAAGAGAAAAACATCTAAAAATGGTAGGTGTAGTAAAGATTGCCCAGAAAAAGTGGGGGGAAAGAGACTAAGGTTACAGCCCTTGATGACTACGTACAAAAGTGATATTAGACAAGGGAACTATAAAAATGTGTTGGAGTCATCAAAGAAGTACAACGCCCATCAAAGAAACCTTGAAGGAAAGATTTCAGCCTAAAGGGGAAGGATGGTGTGATGGTTAATTTTGCGTGTCACCTGGGCTAGGCTGCCCAGATAACTGGAAAACATTATTTCTGGATGTGTCTGTGAAAGTGTTTCCACAAGAGATTAGCATTCGAAATGGTAGACAGAGGAAAAAAGACTGCCCTCACCAAGTCAAGTATCAGCTAATCCAATGAGAGCCTTAACAGAACAAAAAGCTGAGGGAGGGGTCATTCACTCCCTTTGCTTGACCAAGGACATCCGTCTCCAGCCCACAGACAAGATGGCTTCTAGTTTCCAGGCTTTCTGACTCAGGGTGGGTTTCTAGGACTTCCAAACTCTCCAGCTTACAATCAGCAAATCATGGGACTTCTTGACCTCTATAATTACATGAGCCCGTTCTATAATTAATAAATAAATAAATATCCTATTAGTTTTATTTCTCTTGAGAGCCCTGATTCATATAGGGGGACTTCTGAGAGGTACAAGATAGGGCTTCCTGGAGAATTTGTTAATCTCCAAATCTCTCACAAAACAGGGTAACATAACAAAAAGGGGGAGGGAAGGAGTGGGAGAAGAAAGAATAGAGGGAGAGAGAACATCTATGGGAGGAAATCCTCTAAACAGCAAGTGTGGGGTGGGAGGCCAGTCCTTCTCCTCACTGCTCCCCCATCTCCCCCAGCACCTGACCCTGAAAGGTAGGTGGTGGGAGGAAAGCTACAGAGGCGGAGGAGAGCTGACAGTACTGAACTGGGATGCCAGAAACAGCCCGCCAGAGGGGGGAGTCACACCCTCATAGCCTGCAGAGCTTCCATGGGCTCTCATTAGGAGGTCTGTCCAGAAAGTCTCTGAGAATTCACAAGGGGCTGTGGGAAGATAGATGATGGAACAGGAAGGGGATGGTCTGAGCACTCATGATCAAGGCTTTCAGAATCTTCAAATAAACCCCTTCCAGAGAACAGAGCCGTACCCTGAGATAAACTTCTGGTAACAGAATTCAAGAGCAGAACAGACATGCTGGGGCTGCAGAAGACAGATTGAACTACTCAAAAGAAGGACTCAGAGGTGACTCTAGAAAGAGACCATATATTTTAATGCCTGGCAATGGCCATGAGAAAAGCTTTCCTGGCCCACTCCCACCTCCCACAAATGAATTCCTAAAAGTACAGAAAAATTCATCACATTTTGCCATGAGTAACAGAAGAGGATTGTGATGGAACCCTATGTAAATTTAAGGAAAAAAGGGTAAATGACCCAGGTCACACAATGGGACAATGACCACATACCAGTAAAAAATAATACATGATCACAAAGCAACTGATGACTGTAATTAATATTTCAAAATGAGATAAAATAAAGAAAGAAAAAGGGAGAAGCTATGGAAAAAAACAGCGTATCCCTCAGAAATGGCATGCCTAGGACACAGAAGGCTATGTGCTCACAGAGCTTGTTGGATACCAAAGAAAGGAAAGGGCGTAGAAATGGCAGGTAGAGACACTGGAGACAAGCACCGCGGACATCACCGCTTGCAAGGTGGTTCTCACTTAGAGAACAAATAAGGGCTAAGTTCTTTTGCTAATTAAACCTCCGTGGCTCTACCTTGGATTTGCCCCTACCGTCCTTTGCTTGTCCCCACCTGTAGTATTCTGTGTCCTCTTCTGCACCATCCCTTAGGTTTTCCTTCTTAGTCTCATATACTCTCCCTAACATTCTCTGAGCCATTCTCTGTGCACATGTCTAGTAATATTTCTTGTACCTACAAGGTCCACGGTGTTCACGCTCTACAAAGAATGAAAAGTCTTAAATCCTAACATCCTTTGTTCCTCAAAACCATCCACCCCACCTCAAACAATAACTAATTCAGACTTTGACTACAAAAGTGACGCTTGGCAACTGCTGACAGTTTCTCAGCAAAAACTCATAGGATAAATGGATTAAATGAGGCCTGGATGTTGTCAACTTCGTGACAGATGATATGCATTTTAAAAATGGGGGTCAGAAAAACTCTCTTTCATGTATTTTGAATTGACCATTGGAATAATTGATCCAGATGTTGTGCGTAACATATTTAGCTATTTGTGCTGTTATGTCAATGTCAACCAGCAAGAGCAGTAGTGTTACAGAGTTCTAAGTACACCAGTAATTCCAGGGGGAAGCATTCTCTCTTGAGATCCCCCCTTTCTGTCTACTGTACAGTCTGCCAACAGCTTAACTTTCACAAAGCAGAATATCCATGGCCAAAAATGCAGTACCACACTAAAAATGCTAAGCAAAGTCACTGGGGGGAAAAAACATATTTCAGCAAACAAGGAATAGTGACATCATCCTTTTTAAGAAACATCTCAGATTTTGTAAACCAGACGGTAGAAATCCTAATTCACCTGCCTTTATCTGCTCCATCTTACACTTCCAAAGTTTCATTCTGAATTTTTCCCTGAGTTAGGGATATTAAAACCACACTGATACTGGGAAAGCCATCATGAGTTAGTAAGCGTGTAAATCTGAGCTTAATAGTTAAACCAAGAGTTTCTAAAGCCTTATGAATTTTATTGCAAAGATGATAACCTGCCTCCTAAAAGCTCACTGACACCATGTGGATGAGAGCCCTGACCTCCGAGGATTAAAGTGGGTGACACTAGCTTCCAACTTTGTTCATAAAAATCTAAGTGAAGCTCAGGTAACATGATCCAACACTGATAAAACTAGATGGCATTGCTAATCACACTGCAGAAGCCGAGCAAGACACTTCAGGTTCTCTGTGTGCAGACCGCAATAGTACACGCTGCAAATATAATGTATAAGCGAGGAGAAACCTACCAGTTTCGATTTACTGGAATAAAGAATTGTGCAAATGGCACCAAAGTCCAAATCAGACAATGGCCAAGTTAGTGGAGGGAGTGGACGAGCAAGCCCGATGGTTTTATATAGTTCATCTTCTATATAAACAAATTTTGATGTGCGAGAATGTCAGTGCTGACAGAGTGTTTCTATAATAATATCCTAATAGCTTGGAGACCTTGGGGGGAAATCATCTCTGTGCTCTGTCTGGTGGTATTTGAAACCAATCACATCCAAAATAAAACACTGAGAACAGCACAAAATCTAAGTGCAGAGAGAAAAAATGTGCTGTACGGCTATCTCCTGATCCTGAGGAAGAACTAGATAATTAAGCCTGTTTCTTGCAGCAACTTTTGTTCACTAATTTAAGCAGGAGATGGGGGGGGGGACCTCCTTTCTTACTATTTTTGTTATTAGTGGATTTGAGAAAAGGAAAAAACTCCCAAGAAGAGCAGAGAATGGAGAGCTGTCATCAGTGAACGATTACAAAAGCTTTTGTCCCTCGGCCTTTCCTTCTAGGTTTATAGCTTGAGGTGTTTTTTGTTTGTTCAACAGCTCTTTTCATAAAGTTTAGTAATTATTTTAAGGAGAACAGCTTCTAAATATAATGTAAGTTAATACAAATATTATTAATATATATATTTGATATCCCCCATTGTTACTTAAATGCATTGAATTCCATTTTGGGTCATTCAGTTAAATTAAATCAAAACACTGCTAGCAACAAAGCTTGTCCTAGAGTAAGGATGGTGAGGGCAATCAGTCTGCTCTGCTGCAACGGTTGTAGGTGAAAAGCAAGGGCAACACCCTTCTGCCAACAGACTTCTTGTGTTTAAATTTAACTAAAGCTGATTCCTGTTTCCCACTGTCCTGAGGCACCCAGCATTTCCACAATAATCCTACTGTTTTGTACCCATCCAAGAGGGAGCCCAGAGATAGTGCAGAGCTGGTGGTAGAGTGGTACATGGTTTTCTTTTAAATCAGAATTAGGAAATGCTTCCCACTTTTCCAATAACCTGGCTAATGTGAGGATGTCCAGTACAGACTGTCTAGCAGTAGGTTATGGGGGGACTCATGAGTTCCGGATGTAAATGATTTAGTCAATATCAGGTAGAAACATAAGCTCTGCATCTGCTTGTGTGGCAGTAAACTGCAAGCAGTATTGAAAAAATGCAACAGAATTACCTGCTAATTACTCTGAAAGTGCAAAGCCCCCGGTCCTTATCAACGGCAGGAAGGACTTGTGCTGTCTGGGAGACGAGGAGGAGGAAATTAAGAGACCACTTCAGCTAACACACTGCACTCCTTTTAGTCTTAAACAAAATACACATGAACACATCAACAGCATGGGAGCAAGCTAGCAATGTCATTATCCATAGGAGGGTAGAAAGCGTGTGAGAACTGTTCAAGTCACTCAGGCAGTTCAGCTGAGTACAAGATCACAGACACTTCTTTCCTCCCGCAACAGGCAGAGCCTGAGCATCTTTGCACTAATTTTCAAGCCTTAGAAATACAGTCTTAGTATGAAGGACAACCTATAAATATGAGCTGAAAACAAGATTCACAGGAAATAATTTGTGGCAACACAGGTTAGCCTGCCATCAAGTAGAAAATCCAGCTGGTGCCACGTTGCATTTAAGCCATGAGACAAGAAAATCAAACTAAAAGGATTTTATAAAATCCCTGAATGAAAGCTTATATCCCTTTCTGTGTGAAAGGCAAAGAAATAAGCCATTGACTTCTTTATCCCTAACTTAGCCAGCATCCAAAATGCAGTACAAGGCAGGATATTTACCCTACCACCCTTTGCACAGACACAGATTTCCATAAAATCAATTATCTTAGGGGTGGAAGAGGCCCTGGAGGTCATGACACCTGACCTGCCACACAGAACTCCCACAGCCAGGAGATCGTCCAGCCTTGGTTCAAAAACTCCACTCGAGGAGCTTCCTACTGCTTAAGGCAGCCCCTTCCACTGACGAAGAGCGAGAGTTAGTAGAATGCCCCAGTCCTGGGCTGAATCTGCTTCCTGGTAATTTCCATTCCCTGGTTCCAGTTTTGTCCTCTAGAGGATCTCAGAGTCTATCCCCTCATCATTACCATGACGACTTTTCAAATATTTGAAGGCACTAAGAGTCTTCTCCACCGAGGCTGTACATTTCCAGTTTCTTCACCAAGGCTGTACATTTCCAACTTCCAGAAGTTCCCCTCTATCCAATGAAGAGATAGGCCCTTCATTGCCCCAGGACACTAACCTAGACTATATCCTACGTGGCCAATGTCCAATGTCAAAATATACTGACCAGAATGATACAGTATTACGTTTGGGCCCTAGTGCACAGGCTTCTGCCCTTTAGTAGGAAAAATTAGACAAATAAACTGTAAGATAACATAGAAAGAAATATATTTTAGTTCCCTAAAAATATATAAAAAGATAATTAGATATGGAGGAAGAGGAAACCGCTTCCTTGGAGAGATCTGGGAAGGCTACATGGAGGAGGAGGAGGAGGATTTAGGGGATCTTGAAGGGTAGGTGAGATTTTAATAAGCAGAGAAATGTTAGGATAATAAGGGATTCCAAGATAGAATAAACTGAAAAAAAGAATTGAAGAAGGAAAAGGGTATGATACCACCTGGAAAATAATAGCCCAATAAGACTGAAGTCCATAGGGCAACAAGGGAAGGAATGGTATGTGCAACTTCCTTTGAAGATGTTGGATTTTTTTTGACAAATGCTTACCAGTTATACTTACAAAAATTTGACAAATCACTCAGTCATGGCTGATGACTTTTTTACTCAGTGTAGGAATCTAAGATACTCATTTCCATACTTTTAATATATTCAAATTGAATTTGACCACACAAACATAGAGGTATACATGTGTTAGAATGACGATCCTCAAAAGGCAAGAGATAACAAATGCTAGTGAGGATGAGGAGAAAAGGGGACCCTTGGGTACTAGTGGTGGAAATCTAAATGGTGCAGCCACTATGGAAAACAGTAAAAATTTAAAAATTAATCTACCATATGATCCAGCAATTCCACTTTTGGGAATATATCCAAAGAAATCCAAAACCCTAACTCAAAAAGATGTCTCCTCCCAGATGTTCACTGCAGCATTATTTATAACAGCCAAGACATGGAAACAACCTAAATGTCCATCCATGGATGAATGGATAAAGAAGTTGTGGTGTATACATTCAATGGAATATTATTTAGTCATTAAAAATGAGGAAATCCGGACATTTAAACAACACAGATGGACCCTGAAGGCATCGTACTAAGTGAAATAAGTCAGACAGAGAAAGACAAATACTGTATGATCTCACTTATGTATGGAATGTAAAACAAACTCATGGAATAAGAGATCACACTAAGGCCAGCAGGAGCAGGGAGTGGGGGAGGGGGACTTGAAGGAAGGTGATCAAAAGGTCCCAACTTCCACTTATAAGTACTAGGATAGAATTTATAATAGGTTGACTATACTTAACACTACCATATCATATAGGAAAGCTGTTGAGAGAAAATCTTAAGTGTTCCTATCACAAGGAAATATTTTTTCTCTTTTTGTTTTTTATTTATCATATCTATATGAGATGATGGATACTAACTGAACTTACTGCTGCAATCATTTCACAATATTTGTAAGTCAAGCCATCATGCTGTATATGTTAAACTTACACAGTGATGTGTGTCAACTGTATCTCAATAAAAATGGGGGGAAAAGAGACTTCCGGGAAGATGGTGACGTAAGCGGACTGGCAGAAAAATTTCTCCCAACATTATATTTATTCACGAAAATACAGCAAATACAACTATCCCTAAAAAAGAGACCAGAATACACAGGAAAGTGCACAGCATACGGAGCTCCAGCGGTCAGCCACTCCGGAGAGAGGACTCGGCACCCAGCGAGACCAGAGCGCTTCTCTACCCCAGCACTCCGGCGGGAGTCCCGGCAAGGCGGGTAAGGTAAGGAGCCACAACCCCGGCGGACCGAGCGCTCCTCCCCCCCAGAGCTCCGGCGGTCAGACACTCCGGAGAGAGGACTCGGCACCCAGCGAGGCGGGACAGAGCTGCGACCCAGCAAGACCAGAGCGCTCCTCCACCCCAGCACTCCGGCGGGAGTCCCGGCAAGGCGGTCATAAAGAGCCCAGCGGACATACGTGACAACTACCAACAACTAATTCTATAGTCATGAGAAGACAGAAGAATATGATACAGACAAAGCTTCAGACAAACACCACACCAGAGAAAGAATCTGAAGGAATCGACATGCATAGTCTTCCAGAAAAAGAATTCAGAATAAAAGTCATAGCCATGCTGACGGATCTACAGAAAAATGTGCAAGAGCTGAGGGAGGAAGAGAGGGAAGTGAGGAAAGACACTGCAGAAATGAGGCAAGCCATTGACGGGCTCAACAGCAGATTGAATCAGGTTCAAGACACGATCAAGGAATTGCAAGACAGGGACCAGGAATACAAAGAAGCTGAGGCAGAGAGAGATAAAAGGATCTCTAAGAATGAAAGAATATTAAGAGAACTATGTGACCAATCCAAACGGAACAATATTCGCATAATAGGAGTACCAGAGGAAGAAGAGAGAGAAAAAGGGATACAAAGTGTCTTTGAAGAAATAATTGCTGAAAACTTCCCCACGCTGGGGAAGGAAATAGTCTCACAGTCAACAGAAGCCCACAGATCTCCCAACACAAGGGACCCAAGGAAGACAACACCAAGACACATAATAATCAAGATGGCAAAGATCAAAGATAAGGACAGAGTATTAAAGGCAGCTAGAGAGAGAAAAAAGATCACCTACAAAGGAAAACCCATCAGACTTCTCAACAGAAACCTTACAGGCCAGAAGAGAATGGCATGATATATTTAACATAATGAAACAGAAGGGCCTCGAACCAAGAATATTGTATCCAGCATGATTATCATTTAAATATGATGGAGGGATTAAACAATTTCAAGACAAAAGAAAGTTGAGAGAGTTTGCCTC
>JAQQAC010021848.1:2883675-2917917 GCA_029783875.1 Phataginus tricuspis
CAGTGACTGTAATAGGGTTGGTGGGGGGGACCTGATGAAGGGGTTAGTTTAATCATCACAATATTGCTCATGTAATTGTAGGTTAATGATACTAAAATAAAATAAATTGTAAAAGAAAAATTGGGGGCAAAACACTAGAGGGGTAGTATATATGAATATTTTTGCAAACAATAGCATGTAACACGTTTTACTTTATTTCATACTATTTATATGCCAGACATTATACTAAGGCAGAAAACTTATATTCATATGAAGTAGGAACTACTGTTTTCTCCTTCTTATAGAAGAGGAAACTGAGGCACAGAAAGGTTAAGAAACTTGCCCAAGATCAAACAGCTAATGAGTGGGTTAAGATTTGAACCTTAAAGTCTGGCTCCATGCTGCCTGTCACATTAAATATGTAGTTACTTATTCTAACAACCTGTTTATAATCTTACTAATTGAGGCCTTTTAAAGCTGTTTTAGCCTACAGGATGAGCTAAAGCAACTTTTTTGGTTTGTGTCTATCTATTCATCTTCCAGAACTCATAGTATTCTGGATACTGATTAAGGAGCTCATTTAATGTGCCGAATCCCAAGAACTCTGCGTCATCATAGAACACGAGTCACTCCTCTATGGCTAACCAAAGGAAAACTCGCCTGTGGTAAAAACACATCTATAGATCATGCCCAATTCCCCTCACACCTCCTCGGCATTGCTTCCATAATTAAGGGTAGGCTAATCTCTCCTTGCTGCCACTCTGGCTGCTTCCAGGATGGCTCACAACTGAACAACTCTACACAGATAAAAATGTAACTTGCCGTTAAAATCCCCAGGAGCGAAAATTCCACAGCCTCCCCCACGGTAACAAATTCCCCTGCCTGACCACTGGGAGCCATGCCTATTCATCAAATGAGAAAGTTTGTTTACCTACTTCCCATGAAACTGCTTTCTCCTGATTTCTTCAGGCACCCTTGGGTCCCTCAAAACCTGCTTTGTTCTGCAGCAGCTGGAGCTGTTTCAAATTCCAGTATCACTTGTGGGGGTGAATGCACAGATCCACAGTGCATTGACCCAGGGAGGCTGGCCCTCTAGCAATAAATCCTCTAACTTCCTCTCCACGTCAGTGAGCTTTCTGCTCTGATTGTCTGACTCATCTTTTGGGGGCTCACTTACTTTCCAAGTCCTCAGAAATTTGCAGGGCTAGGCTGTGCTGCATAAGAGAGCCCCAAAGTCTTAATTCTCAAGAAGCTTCAATACTCCTGTGGCAACCACTCTGTACACATCCTCTGGGTGGCATCTAGGCCCTCCTCCTCCTCCTCCCAGCCAGCAAAGATGTGGGCACAGGACACAATCACCTCTCCCTTCATTTCTTACTTTTACCCACAAATTTTTCTGGTATTGCTAGATCTGGGAAGCAATTATCTACCATTAAAGATTCCACTCAGAACATTCAAGTCTCAATTCAGCCTCTCCTGACTCCAACCAGCCCCTGCTGAATTGGTCAACTGGTCAGTTAATGATGTTGAAGGATGCTTTCAGCCCTCCACCCTTCATTCATTCATTCATCAAGTAATTACGAAGCATCTACCAAGTTGTCCCAGATTCTGCACTAAGTGCTTGAGGTACAAAGATGAGTAAGTCTTTGCCCATACCTTCCAGGTGCTCACAGTTAGTGGGATAGACCAATTACAAACCAAATTACTGAGTTAGGGTGTTATAAATTCTATAACATCCTGTCGTGATGTGTTCATGTTCATATACTATGGTGATATACAAGGAAGACATAAATAACTGCCTGGAAGAGTTGGAGGATGTGAATTTTAAGCTTGAGCTTTCTGAATGAAGAGGAGGAGTATGCCTGGAAGAGAAGGGGAATAAAATAATCTTGTCAGAGAATGCAGCCTGAAGAAAACACTAATATATAAAAATAGATGCCATATTCAGAGAAGAAAGAATGAGTCTACTGTGGTAGGTAAGGCTGAGGGGAGGGGGGGAAGAGGACCGGAGGGAGTAATTTGAAAGGTTGTGACTAAACTGTGAAGACTTTGTCAAGGATTTGCTTTCTTTCAGCGGGCCACAGGGATCCAGAAGAGCCAGGAGCTTTTCTTTGTCCTAGAAAAATCCCTCCAATATGGAAACAGGTATAAAAGGTGTAAGTGTTGGGAGGTAGGACGGTTAGCTAGGAAACCATTCTAATAACCCAGGCGCCTTTCCTTGTTCTAGCTGCAAGTGGGGAGAACATGACAGTTGTCAGAGATTGGAAGGTGTATCCTGAGAGACAGGGCTCAGCGCCTTTCTCTAAAGTCCCTGACGCTCCATGGAAGAGAGATTCCACCTCAGTAGAAGGGACCAGTAAGGCTTCGCTCTGAGAATGGAAAGTGCTTACAAATGGTGTCATGCTGTGGACTTGGAAGGGGCGATTGTTCTACTTCATATTCCTCTTACACTCACTTAGAATACACTATAATGCTAAGGACATGCAGAAGGATTCCCATACGACCTCCCACTGTGATCCTACTGCTGTGGGGGAGAAATACATTACATTGTTTAATTTATTGACTAAGGGAAAATATGGACATTTGTGGCTAATATAAAATACTGCTGAATGCTGCTCCATGTACACTGCAGGCAAGAAGGAGCCAGCAAAGCAAATATTTACTAAAACCTTTTGTATGCCAGGGCCAATGCCTTAGCAAAGATCAGCTTTTGTTTTGAAGGCTCTGTTTCTAGCTTGGCAGGACAACTACCCTTACTGATGACCTGCCCAGTGCTAGACTTCTTTCGAGCTGCCTTAGTATATAATCTTAATTTGCACAAATACTATATGAAATATTATTATTTCTATGTTATAGATATTGAAGTGGAAGCACAGAGGGTAAATAACACACCTAAAGTCATTGTACCGGAGGGTGGTAGAGATGGGACTGGATCCCACATCGTGCCCCCAGCTGGTCCCGGGAAGGCTGGTCAGCAGAGGGGCTCTGACCCAGAGCACCGGGGCTAATGCTGGAGCTGGGAAAGACACCAGTATCTGGCTCAGGCTTTCACTATGTGCCCACGGTTCTGGGCAGCAACCTTTTAAACAAACTCTCTTTAAGTGAAGCCACTTTCATTTCAATATTTTTCCAAGGATCTTTTAGGATAGAAAGAGGAATCAGACTCTGGGAGACTGAAGTCTTGTAGTTCTGCCTTTAGAGTCTATTTCTTTTTGGGGAATAAACCAAGTTTACATTCGCCCAAATTGTCTGGGGAAACCTAAGTTCTCATGAGAAGCAAGTTTTTTAAAAAGCAAAAACCCTTGTTTGCTTTTGTGTAATACAATAGTTCAAAGCTCTCTTGACCACAAAGCCTTTTTCCATACAACACCTGGCACCCTGCAGAACTGACTGTTCACAGAACACATGGTGACACAGACTAAGGACACCTGTCACCCTTCATTGCCCTCAAGGCAACCCTAATATCATATCGAGGTGGGAATTAGTCTCGGGTAATGATTCAATGAGAGAATTCTGCAGGCAGTGTGGGTGTGAAGAAACAGCAAGGTACATGTACTGGTGACTGACTGGGTGAGTTATTAACTCTTCTGAGCTTCAGTTTCCTCATCTATGAAATGAAGGAAGCATAAGTTTGCCTTGGGGATTCATGAGATAATGCATGGAATGAGTTTAATATAACTGACACATAATAAGACTCAAGGAATGTTAGCTATTTTTAAAATCATATCAAATTCTGGAAGTGAAAATACATGAGACTTGTAAAAATGTTTTATAAATTCAATAATATTATAAAAATGTCAATTATTAGTTGTTATTATCAGATAGTTCCTCGTCCCTGTACAATGTTGCAGTTCAGTTAGGTCCTCTGCCTGCACAGAAAATATCCAGTTGTTAAAAATTGATTACTCAGCTTGTTAAGGCTTGATTACGATGTGGTCCCGAATGGCAATGGGAAGAAACCAAAATCCACCCCCTTCTATAAATGGAAATCATTTTTCAAGGGGCCACTTCCTTTTGGAGTGAGAAGTAAAGCAGAGAAAATACGTAGGTAGGGGTCTTTGTAATCAGTAAAGTGTAAGAAGGCAAAGAACATTTAAGCAGATCATAAGAAAGTTTCACTATAGTAATCTGCAAGAATCTTCAGAATTTTTTGCTAAGGTGGCCAATTTACAACAAACTGACCATACACTAGAACTTCAAGTATCCTAAGAAAACTAGAGATACTGGAAATAATTCATTGTGTGAAGGTCCCACAGTGCGCCCGGCATGGAGCTCTCGGGCATGGCCAGTGAGCCCTTGTCTCCTTCCACTTCGGGCTCTGATGAATGGGTTTCCTTTGCAGGCAGGAGATTTGTCAATGTTTCCTTTTCCAAGGGTCTTGTTTATTCTTCTGGACTCTCTGAGGAGGTAAGAGTAACACCCTCACATAAGTCTGGCAGGTTGGGGCCCAGCAGGTTGGGATCCAGATTAACTGGAAGAGTTTAGTAGCCTTCCCAAAGAGGCTAACTGCCTACCGAGGTGCCCAGGGGGTGCTGGAGGAAACTATGGTAACACACTATGACCATGTGCGCACTCCTAACTGTGGGCATCGCCCAGCACCCGGACCTCCCTCAAGTTTGCGAGCAGAGCGTGAACACAGAAACGAGAGGCCCTGCTCTAGTCCTGCTCCCGGATTCCTTCTCTTGTCCCCCGTCTTCTCTGGTCCCCTCCACCTTCCTCGTTCTCTTTCTCCCTTTCTCCAAAAGAAAATGTCTTACCTATGATAACATGTTCTAGTTTGCAAGGCGGTTTTACCGCTGCCCGAGGCAGGGGCTCGGGAGCGCAGACAGGGCAGTCTGACTTTGAGGCTCCGACAGGCTCCCCCGTGTGCCCTCGGGCAAGGTTGGAGAACTACAGCAAGGGGATAAGAATACTTGTCTCGAAAAATTGTTGGGAAGATTGAATGATCTTACGTATTGGAGCATTTTCCACTGCAACTGCCACGGAAAAAGTTCTCCTTAAGTAGCAGCTATTGGTACGAGGCCCCTCTGAGTTAGAGATTTCCGTACAGGAAACCAAGGCATAGAGGATGGGATTGCCCAAGGCTATTCCATTAATAAAAAAACACAACTAGACTTTGAACTCAGGGTACTGGATTGCCTGGATACTTTTCACCAACCCGAGAAATGTATTTCTTAGTAACACAGAGGATGACTCTATGAGAGTTGCTTTATTTTCTGGCTTTGGTGGCCAAGAACTGACACGATTCTCATCATCTTACAGTGGGCAGGAAATTATGGTCTGACTGGGACAATTCACAGCTTTACACGAGAATGTATGTACATATACGTATGCATATATTTTACATTAAGCTATGACATTTTTTTGCCTAAGATAATTGTAGGTAGGTTAGGTATGGAAAATCTCCAGTGACATTCAGGGGACATTCAGGAACAAAGCAAGAGGCCATTCAAGGATGCAGAAGGATAGAAAAGGCAAACCCAGCCTCCACCTTGCCTGCAGCGTTGCTGACTCAGTGTTTTTATTTCTTCAAAGAAATATTTGCCGTAGTTCTTATATTTAACAAGCCAGCTTGTGCTTAGTGTTTTATAAACACAAAATAAGAATACAGATTTTTTAGAAAGCAAGAACACACAATAATACTGAATGGTGCTGAGAAAGCATTGTAATTTGGTGCATTATGTTTTATGTATAAGAAAAGAACTTTTCTGGGTAAAGTTTGGATAGTTGTTTTCTTAGAGTTTGAGGAAACACACATAAACCCCTAAGATATTATCAAATATGACCTTATTGAGAAATCAGAAAACTCTACTAGAACCTAAATAAACATTCATAAATAAAATCTACCTTTTATTACAACCAGCTTGCAAACGAGGTGGGCAATTTCTTTCAGGCTAAAATGAATAGCCCTTTAAAATGCATTTTATTAATATTAGACTCATTTGAAAACCCTCCACATGGAGGTTTGGGGGTGGGGTGCAAGTTTCCTTGATCCATGAGTTCTCGAACCTGGGTGTCCTTATACTGACTTCCTGAATTTGCCCACCTCTTAGAAGGTTTATTTTAAGCATAGAAAGGCCTGGGAAATGCAACGGCATCTCCAGGGAATCACTGTATAAATGAGTTATTTCACCCAAACTAGAATTTTATTTCCTATAATAAATATAATTTCAGTATTTAGTATTAAATATACTTTAAAAAATTAAGACTTTAGAGCAGTTTTAGGTTTACAGCAAAATTGAGCAGAAGGTACAGAGATTTCCTGTATACCCCCTGCCTCCACACATGCACGGCCTCCTCCATGATCAACATCCCCCACGGGAACTGTAACATTTGTCATAATTAATGAGCCTATTCTGACTCATGTGGTCACCCAAAGTCCATAGTTTACCTTACAGTTTACTTAGGTGTTGTAAATTCTATGAGTTGGGCTGAATGTGTAATTACAGTATCTACCCTTACAGTATCATACTGAGTATTTCCACTGCACGGTCAATCCTCTCTGCTTTGTCCCTCAACCCCTCCCGCTCCCTGCCCCCGCTCTAAACCCTGGCAACCACTGCTCTTTTTAGTATCGTTACAGTTTTGCCTTTTCCAGAACGTCATAAAGTTGGAATCATAAAGTATGTAACCTTTTTGGATTGGCTTATTAGTACTATGCATTTAAGGTTCCTCCATGTATTTTCATGAGTTGCTAGCTCATATTTTTCACCACCAAATGATATTCCATTGTCTGGATGTGCCACATTTTATGTATCCATTCACCTGCTGAAGTATTATAATATAACTTTAATCACAAATATTGCAAATATGGAAGTAGTATGTAATGTATAAATTCTCAGAGTTTTATAGTCTAACACCTAAATCATGTTATAGTAGAAAGCTATGAGGAGATGAGTTTAAAGCTTAATATGTGCTGTGTGCTTTTGCACAAAAGTTTTATCCTTCATGAGTGTTTGTCTCTTCAATTACAATATGGGGATAATAACATATATTTCCAAAGGTTCTATAAGGAATGGACAAAATAAGATACATAAAAACTTACAGTATGGAGTTAGACTTTCATAAGAGTTATGCAAATGTTGGTTGAATCTGAACCTGAATTGAACCTGAAGCTAAAAATGTCCAATCCTTGAAGGTTTCCAATGCCCTTGCAGCCCTCACGCAACCCTAAATCCCTAGAGTAGCATTCAGAGAATAGCAGGTTTTCAATCCATCTGACTGATCTTTCCTTCAGAAGACCTCAAAATTCTCAGACGCAATTTCATTCTCATAAAGAATCACCTGTTTTCTTCAAAAGCACCAGTTTTCAAACATGAGGAGGGTTTGTTTGTTTATTTTGTTAAGGAGGACAATCTTTATTGAACTGAAATTTTATGTTGAAGCACTTCTCTATAAAATCAGTAAAGTCTGTATTTATTAATAGTGAAGATGTGTGAGTTTGGAATAGAGTAGGGTCTGACCTCCAACCAACTTGCCTTCTCTTTACAACTAACCTCTTCCACATCCCAAAGGCCCCAGATAACCTCCAGAAATCTCTAGGATGGTTTGAAAACTTCTGTTCTAAATAAGCCTTCCCATTCTTGGGTAGGAAAGCCACCAAGAATATTCTGCTATGTCCCTCATGCTCCTGATCTTTCATCAGCCAAATGAACATGCATTTACTACAGGGGAAATCAGGATGCTGACTGCCAATGGAGACATCATCTACTGAAAAGTCACAACTAAACAGATGTGGGTAAAATTGCAATATTTTCAGAATTTCTCACGTGGCCTTAGTGCGTCTCCATATCAGTAGGTGTTTCCAAGGGGTGGAGAGAAGTAGTCATCTCCATATCAATAGGTGATTAATTACAAAGGGGAGCGAGGGTATGTCTGGACCTAGAGGTTGGGTGGGGTCCCTTTTTGCAGCCCAGTCACAGGAGACACAGGGGAGCAGAAGTGGACAACTGCTTGTGAGCAATAAATGGGTTTCTCCCACTTTATTTCTCCCTTTAAATGATTTTGGTTTCAAAAGTATTTTGCCCTGAGCTGGGAGAATATTTTCCCCCCGCAGTAACAACAGAAATCTGCCCCCTTACTTCATTTCAAATTCTTGTCTTCTTTAAAACTATCTTGGCTCAGTTAATTAGTGAAGGCTCATGGTGTGATTTATTTTAACCTAACTTGTTAGTGCATCCTTAGTATTAGTTTGGTGGTGAGTGAAATAAATGGAAATAAATATTTCTGATTTGGGCATAGAATGCAAAACTGTAAGATTCAATATTCTGCAGGTTTAAACTCATTTAATGGTTAGCACCTACTTGCAGACATACCCAAAAAGCTATAAAGATAGATACAATCCTTTGGGTCTAAACTGAGCCCAGTAGGAACAGTGACATGAGAGTATTATAGACGAGGCCTTGCCCCGGTGTCGAGTTGTCCTCAATCTCTCAAGTGGAAGGAATAAAGAAAGTACTGTGCTTTAATTTGGGGGCTATTTATATACCTTAGTAATTACAGATGTGAAAGCAATGTCTTTTGTAAGAAAGTTCTGTCTAAAACCATACTTTTAAGGATCTGGATAATAGCTTTCCAGTAGCTATTTGTATTTCTCTTTAGATTGACTATCTGTGCTATCTTTACTTACAGAAACGTGCTCCACACAGTTAAATCTAAGATTATTACATTTCAGAAAGGAGAAGGACTCTCTTTATTGGGTTGTAAGCAGACAGAAGGGTATTTGTATTAATCTTCTGTAGCTCCAACGTCGTCCCCAGGACCACTCATCGCAGTTTAACCATTTTAACTATTGAGTGACAGTCACTACACAGCACTTTGCAAATGAAGCTCTTCTTTAAATAATACATATGGCTATTTTTACTCATAAATTCATTCCCATACAAACCCTATTTATAAAAGGCAAGTGTTAATAATACACAAGCTGCACTATTGCCTACACAGTGTTACCCATTAACATAGCTTGTTTCAGTCTCTTGGAAAATAGACCTTTTCAAATCAGTGAGAGGCTTCTAATCTAATAAATTCAGATTCATCTGAATTTATTACAGTCTGCTATTTTTTTGCCCTTTTCTATCTTAATGCTTAAACTAAAGAGGTTTATTTAGTTCTATAGTTTATGTTTGCTCTTGGAGAAATGCAAGAAAAATTTCCTGAAAGAATCATGTTTTCCTAGTTGTGAACTGTAGAGAAACAGAATGTGCGGGGTTGTGAGACACTAAGAGGGTTGAGTTGGAAACAGAACCTGCTGCTTAGCCTTATGGCTAAAGATCTGAAAGTGCCAATATTCTGGTCTGAACGGGTGGCTGAGTTTCATAAATATCCATGCTGTTGTGTGATTAGCCTCAGAAAGGAGAAACTGTGAGTCATTGAAATGCAAGCAAATTAAAACAAACAAATACAAGAAAACGCAGAAGAAAAACAAAAAACACACTGTGATTCAGTGCAACGTGCAGGGATAAAATGCTGTTTCATTGCCAGGGGCCACAGATTACACCCCAGTATTAGCCAGAAGCTTAGGTTTTCACAAAACAGGACTCAGATTCAAGCCAGAAGACCCAGCACAAGCATCAACCTATCCTTCCTCCTCTGTGTTCTATTGAAATGATAGAAAGGTTACTAGGTTTTTTAAATGAACCTATGAACAATGCTGTCAAGAAAGGAATCAAGCACAACAGAAAGCCCAAGGAACCAGGAAGAGAGAAGCAAATATGATCATATTAACAAAGAAAACGAAGTAGGGATAAAAGCACTTGAAAACTATAGCACTCCATGAAACTGTAAAATCTAGGTCAACTAACACAAACTGCAGGAATGTGACCTGGGACACTCATCAAGGCATTAATAAAGAACTGAATGCAGAACAGCTGAGCCAATTGGCCCCTTGCAATTTCTGGAATTATAATGGTTAACACTTATTCAGGACTTAAGCCAAGTATGCATTGATTCTTCATAACAACTCTCTGAAGTAGGTGTTGGTATTATCTTTATTGTAAATAAAGAAGCAGGCACAGAGAGTTTAAGGAACTTAATTATGGCCACATGGCTAGCAAGTGATAGAGCAGGAATTTAAACCCAGGAACAGGTTGGCTGCAGAAACCATGTTTCTAATAGCCATGCTGTACTATACTGCCTAGGTCAGCTGAACACTCCTCCTTTATGAAACTGACAGGCTTCAGATTTAGGATGGCATTCCGAGCACAAGTTGCCACCTTACCTTCCTGCACAATCCCCAGAAATAACAGCAACAAAATATTTTTAGTATTCCTTTCCACAGTGAAAAGCAAGGAATGCCTTCATAACACCTGAAACTTCCAGACTGCTGAAAGACAAAATCAAATGGTATAAAAGGGGAAACCAAAGCTTATGCCAAAAAGGACTACAGAAAAAAAAAGGCCTAGGGTACTTGAAGCCCAGATGGGAGAGAAGTGGGCCTTGGGACAGCTGAGGAGACAGGGCCCCACCCTGCTCTCGAGCTATGCTGATGAGCTACAGAAGTCTGGCCCAGGAAAACCATGAAGCACTTGGGCCAGGGACACCGAGCAAAGCCCTGGGTGAAGAAAGGAGAAACTATATCTACTGTACCCAGAAAGCTGCCTACAGCCTCTGCGTATAAGCGTATCTGCCCCTCTTCCAGCCCCTGGAGGGTGTACTTCGGCAGCAGCACACACTCACCGTCTCCCAAAGGCAGACCACACACACAGCCTAATAGGGACGATGCTCCAGTCCAAAGGACACAAAACCATGAGGCACTAATATCTGATTCAGAACATCACCAGACAACAAATAGAAGGATTTGCATTCTAAGGAAATAGAACAAACAGAATAAACCTTTAGGACAGATATAAATAACATCCTCAGAGATGTAAAAGTAAATATACTATACATAAAGTGAAGCAAGTGTAGATTTTTTATTTTATTTTATTTTTTTTACAATTTATTTTGGTATCATTAATCTACAGTTACATGTGCAATATTATGGTGATTAAACTACCCCCTTCATCAGGTCCCCCCTACCAACCCCATTACAGTCTCTGTCCATCCACGTAGTGAGATGCTATAGAATCACTACTGGTCTTCTCTGAGTTGTACAGCCCTCCCCATGCCCCCCCAACATTACATCTGCTAATCGTAATGCCCCTTGTACCCTCTTATCCCTCCCTTCCCACCCATTTTCCCCAGTCCCTTTCCCTTAGGTAACTATTAGTCCGTTCTTGGGTTCTGTGAGTCTGCTGCTGTTTTGTTCCTTCAGTTTTTTTCTTTGTTCTTATACTCCACATATGAGTGAAATCATTTGATACTTGTCTTTTTCGGCTTGGCTTATTTCACTGAACATAATACCCTCTAACTCCATCCATGTTGTTGCAAATGGTAGGATTTGTTTTCTTCTTATGGCTGAATAATATTCCATTGTGTATATGTACCACATCTTCTTAATCCATTCATCTCCTGATGGACACGTAGGTTGCTTCCATTTCTTGGCTATTGTAAATAGTGCTGCAATAAACATAGGGGTGCATCTGTCTTTTTGAAACTGGGCTGCTGCATTCTTAGGGTAAATTCCTAGGAGTGGGATTCCTGGGTCGAATGGTATTTCTATTTTGAGTTTTTTGAGGAACCTCCATACTGCTTTCCACAATGGTTGAACTAATTTGCATTCCCAGCAAGTGTAGATTTTGAAAAAATTAAAAATGTGATTATTTAAACCAAAAAATAAACTCGAAAGCTAAGCTAAGTAAGAAATGGACAATGAAAAACAAATTAATCAGCTAGATGGTCAGAATGAAGAACCTTCCACACTCAACTCAAGACACTCAATGTGCAACTACAAGAAAAAAAAGTTAAGAGACTCAGAGATAAGAAGCAGAGGTTCTAATATTTATCTAATTATTATCCCAAAAAAGGGATTATATAGTCCTGAAGGGAAGAAATTTTCAAGGTAAATAATGGAGAAAATTTTTCAACAACTAAAAATGGGTATCTCCCACCTGGAGGACACAGGAAGTGCCAAACAGGATGAAAAAAAGACACATTCTGTTGTATATTTGGATCTTCAAAGAAAACGAAATCTCAATTGTTGCACAGAGGAAAAATTTCCTGATTCCAAATAAAGAAACAAGACTTAGACTGACATAAGCTTTTTATTCGTTTGTTTGTTTTTGTTTTGTTTTATTGACTTCTTTTTTTTTAGTTTTTGTATTTTGCTATCATTAATGCACAATTACAAGAACATTATGGTTACTAGACTCCCCCTGTTATCAACTCCCCCCCACATACCCCATTACAGTCACTGTCCATCAGAGTAGTGAGATGCTACAGAATCACTACTAGTCTTCTCTGTGTTATACCGCCTTCCCTGTGTCCCCTCCCCTACATTATATGTGCTAATCGTAATGTCTCTGTTTCCCCCTTATTCCTCCCTTCCCACCAATCCTCCCCAGTCCCTTTCCTTTTGGTAATAGTTAGTCCATTCTTGGGTTCTGTGAGTCTGCTGCTGTTTTGTTCCTTCAGTTTTTCCTTCGTTCTAATACTCCACAGATGAGTGATACTTGTCTTTCTCTGCCTGGCTTATTTCACTGAGCATAATACCCTCTAGTTCCATCCATGTTGTTGCAAAAGGTAGGATTTGTTTTCTTCTTATGGCTGAATAGTATTCCATTGTGTATATGTACCACATCTTCTTTATCCATTCATCTACTGATGGACACTTAGGTTGTTTCCATTTCTTGGCTATTATAAACAGTGTTGTGATAAACATAGGGGTGCATATGGCTTTTTCAAACCAGGCTGCTGCATTCTTAGGGTAAACTCCTAGGAGTGGAATTCCAGGGTCAAATGGTATTTCTATTTTCAGTTTTTTGAGGAACCTCCATACTGCTTTCCACAATGGTTGAACTAATTTACATTCCCACCAGCAGTGTAGGAGGGTTCCCCTTTGTCCACATTCTTGGCAACATTTGTTGTTGTTTGTCTTTTGGATGTTGGCCATCCTAACTAGTGTAAGGTGATATCCCATTGTGGTTTTAATTTGCATCTCTCTGATGATTAGTGATGTGGAACATCACTTCATGTGCCTATAGGCCATCTGAATTTCCTCTTTGGAGGAGTGTCTGTTCAGCTTCTCTGCCCATTTTTTAATTGGCTTATTTTCTTTTTGTTTGTTGAGTTGTGTGAGCTCTTTATATAATTTGGGTGTCAACCCCTTATCAGATACATCATTTATGAATATATTTTCCCATACTGTAGGATGTCTTTTTGTTCTACTGATGATGTCCTTTGCTGTACAGAAGCTTTTTAGTTTGATATAGTACAACTTATTCATTTTTGCTTTTGTTTCCCTTGCTCAGGCGGGCATGTTCATGAAGAAGTTGTTCATGTTTATGTCCAAGAGATTTTTGCCTGTTTTTCCTAAGAGTTTTATGGTTTCATGACTTACACTCAGGTCTTTTATCCATTTTGAGTTTACTTTTGTGTATGGGGTTAGAGGATAATCCAGTTTCATTCTCTTACATGTAGCTGTCCAGTTTTGCCAACACCAGCTGTTGAAGAGGCTGTGATTTCCCCATTGTATATCCAAGGCTCCTTTATCGTATATTAATTGAACATGTATGTTTGGGTTTATATCTGGGCTCTCTAGTCTGTTCCATTGGTCTATGGATCTGTTCTTGTGCCACTACCAAGTTGTCTTGATTACTGTGGCTTTGTAATACAGCTTGAAGCCAGAGAGCATAATTCCCCCACTTTATTCTTCCTTCTCAGGATTGCTTTGACTATTTGGGGTCTTTTGTAGTTCCATATGAATTTTAGAACTACTGGCTCTAGTTCATTGAAGAATGCTGTTGGTATTTTGATAGGGATTGCATTGAATCTGTAGATTGCTTTAGGCAGGATGGCCATTTTGACAATATTTATTCTTCCTATCCATGAGCACGGGATCTGTTTCCATTTATTGGTATCTTCTTTAGTTTCTCTCATGAGTGTCTTGTAGTTTTCAGAGAATAGGTCTTTCACTTCCCTGGTTACGTTTATTCCTAGGTATTTTATTCTTTTTGATGCAATTGTGAACATAATTATTTTTCTGATTTCTCTTTCTGCTAGTTCATCATTAGTGTATAGGAATGCAACAGATTTCGGTGTATTAATTTTGTATCCCTCAACTTTGCTGAATTCAGATATTAGATCTAGTAGTTTTGGAGTGGATTCTTTAGGGTTTTTTATATACAATAACATGTCATCTGCTAACAGGACAGTTTAACTTCTTCCTTACCAATCTGGATGCCTTTTATTTCTTTGTGTTGTCTGATTGCCATGGCTAGGACCTCCAGGACTGTGTTGAATAAAAGTGGGGAGAGTGGGCATCCTTGTCTTGTTCCTGATCTTAAAGAACAAGCTTTCAGCTTCTCGCTGTTAAGTATAATGTTGGCTGCGGGTTTGTCATATATAGCCTTTATTATGTTGAGGTACTTGCCCTCTCTACACATTTTGTTGAGAGTTTTTATCATAAATGGATCTTGAATTTTTCAAATGCTTTTTCAGCATCTATGGTGATAATCATGCAGTTTTTGTCCTTCTTTTTGTTGATGTGGTGGATGATGTTGATGGATTTTCGAATGTTGTCCCATCCTTGCATCCCTGGAATGAATCCCACTTGATCATGATGGATGATCTTTTTGATTTATTTTTGAATTCGGTTTGCTAATATTTTGTTGAGTATTTTTGCATCTATGTTCATCAGGGATATTGGTCTGTAATTTTCTTTTTTGTGGTCTCTTTGCCTGGTTTGGGTATTAGAGTCATGTTGGCCTCATAGAATGAGTTTGGGAGTGTTCCCTCCTCTTCTACTTTTTGGAAAACTTTAAGGAGGATGGGTATTAGATCTTCACTAAATGTTTGATAAAATTCAGCATTGAAATCATCTGGTCCAGGGATTTTGTTCTTAGATAATTTTTTGATTACCAATTCAATTTCCTTGCTGGTAATCCGTCTATTCAGATTTTCTGTTTCTTCCTGGTTCAGCCCTGGTAGGTTGTATTTTTCTAGAAATTCGTCCATTTCTTCTAGGTTATCTAATTTGTAACTGTATAATTTTTCATAGTATTCTCTCATAATTCTTTGTATTTCTGTGGTGTCCATAGTGATTTTTCCTTTCTCATTTCTAATTCTGTTTATGTGAGTAGACTCTCTTTTTTTCTTGATGATTCTGGCTAGGGGTTTATCTATTTTGTTTATTTTCTCAAAGAACCAGCTCCTGCTCTCATTGATCCTTACTATTGTTTTATTCTTCTCGATTTTATTTATTTCTGCTCTAATCTTTATTATGTCTCTCCTTCTACTGACTTTGCACCTCATTTGTTCTTCCTTTTCTAGTTTCATTAACTGTGAGTTTAAACTGTTCATTTGGGATTTTTCTTCTTTCCTGAGGTAGGCCTGTATTGCAATATACTTCCTTCTTAGCACGGCCTTCACTGTGTCCCCCAGATTTTGCAGTGTTGAATTATTGTTGTCATTTGTCTCCGTATATTGCTTGATCTCTGTTTTTATTTGGTCATTGACCCAGTGATTATTTAGGTGCATGTTATTAAGCCTCCATGTGCTTGTAGGCTTTTTTGTTTTCTTTGGGTAATTTATTTCTAGTGTCATACCTTTGTGACTTGAGAAGCTGGTTGGTACAATTTCAATCTTTTTTAATTTTCTGAGGCTCTTTTTGTGGCCTAGTATGTGATCTATTCTGGAAAGTGTTCCATGTGCACTTGTGAAGAACGTGTATCCTGTTGCTTTTGGATGAAGTGTTCTGTAGATGTCCATTAGGTCCATCTGTTCTAATATGTTGTTCAGTGCCTCTGTCTCTTTACTTATTTTCTGTCTGGCTGATCTGTCCTTTGGAGTGAGTGGTGTGTTGAAGTCTTCTAAAATCAATGGGTTGCATTCTATTTCCCCCTTTAATTCTGTTAGTATTTGTTTCACATATGTAGATTATACTGTGTTGGGTGCATAGATATTTATAATAGTTATATCCTCTTGTTAGACTGATCCCTTTTTCATTATATAATGTCCTTTTTTGTCTCTTGTTACTTTATTTGTTTTGAAGTCTACTTTGTCTGATACAAGCACTGGAACACCTGCTTTTTTCTCACTATTAGTTGCATGAAATATCTTTTTCCATCCCTTTACTTTCAGTCTGTGTATGTCTTTGGGTTTGAAGTGAGTCTCTTGTAGGCAGCTTATAGATGGGTCCTGCTTTTTCATCCATTCAGTGACTCTATGTCTTTTAATTGGTGCATTCAGACCGATTACATTTAGGGTGATTATCGGTAGGTATGTGCTTATTGTCATTACAGGCTTTAGATTCGTGGTTACCAAAGATTCAAGGGTAATTTCCTTACTATATAAGAGTCTAATTTAACTCACTTCATATGCTATTACAAACACAACCTAAAGGTTCTTTTTTTCTTCCTCCTGTTTCTTCCTCCTCCATTCTTTATATGTTAGGTATCATATTCTGTACTCTTTGTCTATCCCTTGATTGACTTTGGGGGTAGTTGATTTGATTTTGCATCTGCTTAGTAATTAATTTTTCTACTTTTCTGTGGTTTTATTTCCCCTGGTGACATCTATTTAGGTTTAAAGTCCCTTCTGCTTCATTGCATTAAATACATCATGCCACTCCCTTCTGGCCTGTAAGGCTTCTGTTGAGAAGTCTGATGATAGTCTGATGGGCTTTCCTTTGTATGTGATCTTTTTTCTCTCTCTAACTGCTTTAATAGTCTGTCCTTATCCTTGATCTTTGCCATTTTAATTATTATATGTCTTGATGTTGTCTTTCTTGGGTCCCTTGTGTTGGGAGATCTGTGCACCTCTGTGGCTTGAGAGGCTATCTCCTTCCCCAGATTGGGGAAGTTTCAGCAATTACCTCCTCAATGACACTTTCTATCCCTTTTTCTCTCTCTTCTTCTTCTGGTACCCCTATAGTGTGGATATTGTTCCCTTTGGATTGGTCACACAGTTCTCTCAATATTCTTTCATTCTTAGAGATCCTTTTTTCTCTCTGTGCCTCAGCTTCTTTGTATTCCTCTTCTCTAGTTTCTATTCCATTTACTGTGTCTTCTACTACATCTAATGTGCTTTTAAATCCCTCCATTGTATGTTTCATTTCAGATATGGAATTTCTTAATGATTGAATCTCCGTCTTAAATTCGTCCCTGAGTTTTTGAATATTTTCTGTACCTCCATTAGCATGTTTATTTTAAACTCTCTTCAGGAACTTTGGTGAGTTCAGTTTCATTTGGCCCTTTTTCTGGGGTTTGTGATATTTTGGCCTGAACCAGGTTCCTTTGACATTTCATAATTCTATGTGGTGCCCTCTAGTGCCCAGAAGCTCTACTCTCTGGAGCTGCTCAGCCCCTAGAGTGAGGTTTGGGATCATAGGGGGGCGGCACTGGTGCCTTGAGGTAGGGAAGAGCCGTTTCCTGATTCCCGGCTGCAGTGTCTGTCTCCAGTATCAGAGTCAGTGCGCTGAGCACACAGGTGTAACCCTCTGTGCTTGGCGTCTCTAGCTGTTGTAGGTGGGGCCTCCCTCCAGCTGGCTTGATGCCAGCGCAGTAACTGCCGGTTTACAAGCAGGTGCAGGCAGGCCAGGTGGAAAGTGCAGCAGGTTGCGTGTCACAGTGGGGTCCTCAGAGCTGAGTATGCAGCCAGGGGAATGGGGCACCCGAAGCTCCTCAAAGTTCCCAACCCGCTGGGCAGAGTGTGACCAGACAACCTTGTCCACCTATCCCTTCTCCCGGGTAGCAAGGTCAGTGCAAACCCCGCCCCTTCAGCAGCCCTCTTGCTTCTAGGAAGCCTCTCAGAGCGCCTGCCTTTCCTTTGACCCAGAACAGCCAGATGTGGATCCCCATCCTCCACAAATGGCCAGAATCTCAGTCTTTCATGCACTCCGCCTGTCCCAGCTCCCCAACCCCAGCAACCTCCAAAGCACCACACAATGTAGGTCTGTGGTCCAAAACAGACCTCCAGGGCTGGGTGTTCAGCAGTTCTAGGCTTCCACCCTCTCCCTGCTCCGTTTCTCTTCCTCCGGCTGGTAAGCTGGGGTGGGGGAAGGGCTCAGGTCCCGCCCAATCAAGGCTTTTGTAAGTTACCCTGTTTCATGAGGTCTGCTCTATTCGTTATGTCTGTGTGCAGTCTGGTGCAGCCTTCTTTCCTGTTGCTGTTTTAGGGCTAGTTGTATTAACTAAATTTTCACTATATGTGGTTTGGGGAGGAATTCTCTGTCTCACCTCTCACACCGCAGGCTTAAATCGGTATCAACATAAGCTTTTTGAACATCTACAGCACATGCCAAAGTGTCTTCTTGGAGCTGTCTCTTAAAAAATCATGTGGGAAAATTATTTTGAGCAAGAATTCTATGCCCAGCAAACTATCATTCAAGAGTAGATCAAAATAAAGACATTTTTGAACACATAAAGAATCAGAACATTTTATATTTATGAGCCCTCTCTCAGTGCTCTCTAAGTTGTATTTCAGCAAAAATCCAAAAACCAAAAAATTAGCAAACAAAATATAAATCCAAGAATCTAATCCCAAAACAGCAATGATAAGCAAAAATAATGGTATAATATTTTAGTAATACATTTACTATATTATTATATGTATCATAGTATATATAACAAATATAATTATAATATCTATTATATACATAGATAATATATATGGTATACAAAATATTAAAATATAAATAAAATAATATATGTCAAGAATATAAATATTTATAACCAAACTAAAATCTCAGATAATCTCAACATAGCTGGGCAGAAATGAAGCAAGATATATAAGCATCCTACTGTTCTTATCTTTTTTGGAGAAATTATATAGAAAGCAGTTAATTTAATGATGTTGATAAAAAAACTATGTTTATATGATTTCACTTCTTTGTGTAGTATAAAAACAAAGCAAAACAGAAGAAACAAAATAACAGTACACTTATAAACACCAAGAACAGAGTAGTGGTTGCCAAGGGGAGGGATTAGGGTAGGGAGGAGGGAGGGTGAAGGGGCAGAAAAATTCTCAATCATAATATAAGTTGGTCACAGAGACAACATTACAGCATGGAGAATATAGTCAATTATTATGTAACATCTTACTACATTGATAGATAGTAACCACACTAGAGGGGGTGAGGGTTTAATAATATGGGTCACTGTTGAACCACTGCGTCATGTATTTGAAACCAACATAAGATTGTCTATCACTGATACTTTAATTAAAAAAAAGAAGAACCTAATAGTGCCCTATTAAAAAGAAAACCACTATTAAAGAGAAAACTATTAAATTTTAAAGACCAACCACCAGAAGATTAGAAATATAATGTAAAGATTATAAATATTCTAAACCTTAGGATGGAGGTGGAAATGGAATAGGGAAATTATCTAGCCAAGAAAGAGCAAAAGAAAGGAAAAAAGTTTTTAAAATATGACAACTAGAAAACAAGATAGCAGGTGGAATAAATCTATACTTATCACTAATTAAAATAAATATGAATGAGCTTAAAACCTTTAAAATAAATGACATTAATCTAATGAGGATAAAAAGAAAATGATTATGACACAACTTTGGAAGCTAGAAACAGAAAGTTAAATGTTACTAACTTAGTATATATGAGACTGAAACAAAGTCTCTGCACTGGGGCACACAAGATAAAGCTAAGGCATGGGTTACCATAATTAAACACAGGACTAAGTGAAAGTTTAGGTTCATACAGAATCTTGAGACCCCTGCCTGTTGCCTACTGGATCCCAGAATGTTCTCAGTGATGTTTTTAACCCATCAGACAGAACACAAGGAGATTCTTCTCAGAGAATTAAGAACAGCTCCAAAGAACAGAACTAAGAATATTGACATTAGGAATTCCCTAATTAAGCTGCCAGGTCAATCTCCCTTCTAAATGGCCAAAAGCCAACAGCCCCAACAATGTTTACAAAGCTTCTCATCAGCTTTTTAGTGCCCCATTCTTAAATGAGCATAGAACCAAGGACCAATATATATCTGAGGAAAGCCTAATAGGAAAGATCAAAGCCATAGCCAGAATAAATAAAGTTGGAGGAAACTCAATTTAAAATAAATTTTTTAAAGAATGCTATCATTAATATTCTCAGAGAAATAAAAAATATATATCCTTAAAAGAAGATGAGGATACTTTTAATAAGAAGCATTCAGGCTGCCTTGAAGGCTTAAAGATGGCAACATGAGAAGTGAGACAGAAACCTCCTCCCAAAACCACATATAATACAAAAATGCAGCAAATATAACTAATCCTGAAAAAGAGACCAGAAAGAAGACTGCAGCAGACTGCCTACATCTGGGGGGAAAAGAAGACATCTCAGAAAAGGGTAAAGTAGTAAAGTCAAAATCCAGTGGAATCCAAGCCCTCCCCTAACTGCAGCTCACCAGTGGGAGGAAGATAAATGGAGTGGGGAGGGAGCTGAAGCCCAGGACTGCTGAACACCCAGCCCTAGACATTTGCTCCAGGAGCAGGAACCCACATTACATGGTGCTCTGAAGATTAGAGGGGCTGGAAAGCAAAGGCAGGCAGAACACTCAGAGAGACTGAGGATCCAACCTTGTGCATAACAGGTACCCACAACAAACCGCTCCAGGACAAAAGAAAGGCAAGTGCTTTGAAAGACTTCCTGACAGTGATAGGGCTGCTAAAGGGGCAAGGATTACACAGACATAGCTGCTCAAGAGAAAGAACAGGTGGACAAAATCGTCCAAGCACACTCAGCCCAGCAAATTGGGAACTTTCAGGAGCTTCAGGCAATCCATGCCCCTGGCTGGCATCGTGCATCAAGTCCCCCCACCGTGATACACAGCCTGCCGCTCTTTCCTGCAAACCGGCACCTGCTCACAAACCTGCAGCACCTGCCATCATGCCAGACCAGCTGGTGGACAGCTCCACCTACAGCAGTTACAAGGGTATAACACAGAGGATCCTCTCTGCATGCTTGGCCCACTGGCCCTGGCAGTGGAGACAGGCACTGCAGCCAGGAAGCAGGAAAGAGCTCTTTCCTCCTGGCAGGGACAGGAGCTGTGCACCTGCAACCCCGCCATACCTCCAGGTGCTGGGCAGCTCCAGAAAGTAGAGCTTTAGGGCACTAGAGGATGCCACCTACACAAACTTATTCGATAGTAATCATTACAAATATGAAATGGGAAAAGAACCTAGTAAAAATCTATATCCCACAAACACCAGAAAGGGATTAATTGAAACTGAAATCACCAATCTTCCTGATAAAGATTTCAGAATAAAAATCATAAGCATGCTCATGGAACTACACAAAAATATTCAAGATCTCAGGGACAACTTCAAGAAAGAGATAGAAACTTTGAAAAATACAGTATCTGAAATGAAACATACAATGGAGGGATTTAAAAGCAGATTAGATGAGGTAGAGGAGATGGTAAATAAAATAGAAATTAGAGAACAGGAATACAAAGAAGCTGAGGCACAGAAAGAAAAAAAGGATCCCTAGGAATGAAAGAATATTAAGACAACTGTGTAATGAATTCAAAACAGAACAATATTCATATTATAGGGGTACCAGAAGAAGAGAAAGAAAAAGGGATAGAGAGTGTCTTTGTGTCTTTGAGTAAATAATTGCTAAAAACGACCCCAATCTGGGGAATAAAATACTCTCTCAGGCCATAGAAGTGCACAGATATCCCAACACAAGGGACCCAAGGAACACAACACCAAGATATATAATAATTAAAATGGCAAAGATCAAGGACAAGACAGAGGATTAAACGCAGCCAGATAGAGAAAAAAGATCACATACAAAGGAAAACCCATCAGGCTATCATCAGACTTCTCACCAAAAACCATACAGGCCAGAAGGTAGTGGCATGATATATTTAATGCAATGAAACAGAAAGGTCTTGAACCAAAAAACTCTACCTGGAAAGATTATTATTTAAATTTGAACCAGGGATTAAACAACTTCCAGATAAGGAAAAGTTGAAGGAATTTACAACCCACAAACCATCTCTACAGTGTATTTTGGAGGGACTGCTATCTATAGTTGGAAGTGCTCCTAAGGCTAAATAGAAAAACCACAGTATAGGAAGCAGACCAATTAATGACTAAGAAAATTCAAAATTAAATCAACTATTCACAGTCAGTCAAGGTATACACAAAGAGTACAGAATATAACATCTAATATATAAAGAGTGGAGGAAGAAGAAAAAGGGAGGAAAAAAAACAACCTTTAGATTGTGTTTGAAATAACATACTAAGTGAGTTAAGTTAGACAAATAGTAAAGAAGCTACCCTCAAACCTTTGGTAATGAATCTAAAGCCTGCTATGGCAATAAGTACATATCTACTGATAATTACCTCAAATGTAAATGGACTGAAGACACCAAGCAAAAGAAACAGTTACAGAATGAATAAAAAACAAGACCCATCTATATATGCTGTCTACAAGAGACTCACTTCAAACCCAAACACATACACAGACTAAAAGTGAAGGGATAGAAAAAGATATTTCATGCAAATAATAGGGAGAAAAAAGAAGGAGTTACAGTACTTGTATCAGACAAAATAGACTTCAAAACAAAGAAAGTAACAAGAGACAAAGAAGGGCATTACATAATTTTAAAGGGGTCAGTCCAACAACAGGATATAACCATTATAAATATTTATGCATGCAACACAGGAGCACCTACATATGTGAAACAAATACCAACAGAATTAAATGAGAAATATAATGCAATGCATTCATTTTAGGAGATAGAACACACCACTCACTCCAAAGAACAGATCAACCAAACAGAAAATAAGTAAGGAGACAGCGGCACTGAACAACACATTAGAATAGATGGACCTAACAGACATCTACAGAACACTCCATCCAAAAGAAACAGAATACACATTCTTCTCAAGTGCACATGGAACATTTTCAAGAGTAGATCACATACTAGGCCACCAAAAAAGCCTCAGTAAATTGAGAAGAATTGAAACTGTAACAATCAGTTTCTCAGACAACAAAGGTATGAAAGTAGAAATAAATTTTGCAAAGAAAACAAAAAGCCCACAAACATATGGGGGCTTAACAACATGCTCCTAAATAATCAGTAGATCAATGACCAAATAAAAACAGAGATCAAGCAGTATATGGAGAAAATGAAAATAATAACTCAACACTGAAAAATCTGTGGATGTAGTAAAGGCCATACTCAGAGGGAAGAATATTGCAATACAGGCTTACCTCAAGAAAAAAGGATCCCATATTAGCAGTCTAAACTCACAATTGAAGAAACTAGAAAAAGAAGAACAAATGAGGCCCAAAGTCAGTAGGAGGGACATAATAAAGATTAGAGCAGAAATAAATAAAATTGAGAAGAATAAAACAATAGAAAGAATCAATGAAACCAGGAACAGGTTCTTTGAGAAAATAAATAAAATGGATAAACCCCTAGCCAGACTTATCAAGAAAAAAAGAGAGTCTACACACATAAACAGAATGAGAAATGAGAAAGGAAAAATCACAATGCACATGAAAAAGAAATACAAAACTTATTAGAAAACAGTATGAAAAATTATATGTGAACAAATTGAATTACATAGAAGAAATGGACAACTTTCTAGAAAAATACAACCTTCCAAGACTGACCCAGGAAGAAACAGAAAATCTGAACAGACCAATTATCAGAAATGAAGTTGAATTGTTAATCAAAAAATTACATAAGAACAAAACCGCTGGATGAGATTGCTTCACCACTGAATTTATCCAACATTTAGTGAAGACCTAATGCCTATCGTTCTTAAAGTTTTCCAAAAAGTAGAAAAGGAGGGAATACTCCTAAACTCATTCTATGTGTCCAGCATCACTCTAATACCAAAACAAGGCATAGACACCATAAAAAAAGAAAATTACAGACCAATATCCCTGATTAACATAGATGCAAAAATCCTCAACAAATTATTAGCAAACCAAAGTTAAAAATACATCAAAAAGATCATCCATCATGATCAAGTAGGATTTATTTCAGGGATGCAAGATGGTGCAATATTCAAAAATCCATCATATCATATACCACATCAGCAGAAAGAAGAACAAAAATCACATGATCATCTCCATAGATGCTGAAAAAGCATTCTACAAAATTCAACATCCATTCATGATAAAAACCCTCAACAAAATGGGTATAGAGGGCAAGTACCTCAACATAATAAAGGCCATATATGACAAACCTACAGCCAACATCATACTTAACAATGAAAAGTTGAAAGTTTTTCCTTTAAGATGGGGAATAAGGCAAGGATAACCCACTCTCCCCACTTTTATTCAGCATAGTACTGGAGGTCCTAGCGATGGCAATCAGACAACACAAAGAAATAAAAGGCATCCAGATTGGTAAGGAAGAAATTAAACTGTCGCTGTTGGCAGATGACATGATATCATATATAAAAAACCCTAAAGAATCCACCCTAAAAGGACTAGAACTAATAACTGAATTCAGCAATGTAGTAGGATAAAAAATGAATACACAGAAATTTGTTGCATTCCTATATACTAATGATGAACTAGCAGAAAGAGAAATCATGACAATTCCATTTACAGTTGCATCAAAAAGAATAAAATACCTATGAATAAACCTAACCAAGAAGACGAAAGACTTATACCCTGAAAACTACAAGTTACTCATGAAAGAAATGGAAGAAGACACCAGTAAATGGAAATACATCCCATGCTCATGGATAGGAAGAATTAATATTGTCAAAATGACCATCCTGCCTAAAGCAATCTACAGATTCAATGCAATCGCTATCAAAATACTAACAGCATTCTTCAACGAACTAGAACAAATAGTTCTAAAATTCATATGGAACCACAAAAGACCCCAAATATCCAAAGCAATCCTGAGAAGGAAGAATAAAGCTGAGGGGATTATGCTCCCAACTTTAAGCTGTACTTCAAAGCCACAGTAATCAAGACAATTTGGTACTGGCACAGAACAGACCCATAGATCAATGGAACAGACTAGAGAGCCCAGATATAAACCCAAGCATATATGGTCAATTAATACATGATAAAGGAACCATGAACATACAATGGGGAAAATGACAGCCTCTTCAACAACTGGTGCTGGCAAAACTGGACAGCTACATGTGAGAGAATGAAACTGGATCATTGTCTAACTCCATACACAAAAGTAAACTTGAAATGGATCAAAGACCTGAATATAACTTATGAAACCATAAAACTCTTAGAAGAAAATATAGGAAAAAATCTCTTGAATATAAATATGAGCAATTTTCTTAACTCATCACCTTGGGCAAGGGAAATAAAAGCAGAAATGAACAAATGGGGCTACATCAAACTAGAACACTTCTCTACAGCAAAGGATACCATCAGCAGAATAAAAAAAGCATCCTATATTATGGGAGAATATACTCAGATTATGGGAGAAATTCAGATGGCCAGCAGACACATGAAAAGATGCTCCAGATCACTAATTATCAGGGAAATGCAAATTAAAACCACAATTAGATATCACCGCCCACCAGTTAGGATGGCCAACACTGAAAATACAAGGAACAACAAATACTGGCAAGGATGTGGAGAAGGGGAACCCTCCTACACTGTTGGTGGGAATGTAAATTAGTTCATCCATTGTGAAAAGCAATATAAAGGTACCTCAAAAATCTAAAAATAGAAATACCATTTGACCTGGGAATTCCACTTGTAGGAATTTACCCAAAGAAAACAAGATCCCTGATTCAAAAAGGCATATGCACCCCTATGTTTATCACAGCACTATTTACAATAGCCAAGATATGGAAGCAATGTAAGTGTCCATCAGTAGATGAATGCATAAAGATGTGGTACATATACACAATGGAATATTATTCAGCTGTAAGAAGAAAACAAATCCTACCATTTGCAACAACATGGACAGAGCTAGAGGGTATTATGCTCAGTGAAATAAGGCAGGTGGAGAAAGACAAGTATGAAATGATTTCCCTCATTCGTCGAGTATAACAACAAAGCAAAACTGAAGGAACAAAACAGCAACAGACTCACAGACTCCAAGAAGGGACTAGCGGTTACCAAAGGGGAGGGTTGGGGGAGGGTGGGTGGGGAGGGAGGGAGAAGGGGATTGAGGGGCATTACGATTGGCATACATGGTGTGGGGGTGTCATGGGGAAGACAGGTAGTGACTCTGTGGCATCATTACTACACTGAAGGACAGTGACTGCATTGCAGGGGGTGGGGGAGTCAATAATATGGGTGAATGAAGTAACCACAATGCTGCTCATATGAAATCTTCATAAGATTGTTACCTTAATAAATAAATAAATTATATATATATATATATATATATATATATATATATATATAAAAGAAGCATTCAGAGCATAAAAAGCTCTTACAATCAGATACATATTGGACAAATATTAGAACCATAGGAGCCAAAAGAAAATCTTAAAAACTTTCAGGGTGTAAAAACAGGTTGTATGCAAAAGAAAAAAAAACTGAATTTGCATGAGACTTCTCAACGGCAAAACTGGAGACTTGAAAAGAATGGAGCAATACCTTCAAAAATGCAGGGAAATGGATTTGGACACAGAACTCATTTCAAAACCAGTTAATCTTCAATTGAGCATGAGGATAAAATAAAGATGTTTACAGAATTATAAGGAGTCATAACTTTAGCCCACGCACTGTGTCTCAGGAAGCTACTGGAGGAAGTGTTCCTCCAAAATGAGTAAGTGAAACAAGAAATGATATATGGGATTCTGGAAAGAGAATTCAACACAAATGAGGTAAGAAAATTCCCCAAATAAAGGTGAAATGAGACCGTAGGATGATAGTGATGCAATAACCCTCAGAAGAAACATGTCCATATTAGAGAAATTCAGAAATATCCAGTAAAGAATTTTCCAAAAGACAAAATTGATTGCATAACTCATGTGCTCAAATATATATCAAAAGGATAACTTAAAAATTAGTAGAAAGCTTAGATATAAATCAGTGATAAATATATTTGAAAAAGCAAAATAAAAAAGATAACTCCACAGAGAGCAAAAAGAAGCACAACAGAGCTTTGAATAAAGTTTACATGGTCATAATCACAAACACCTAATACCGACCTGACCAAAATTATGTGTAAGTTCATCAGAAAGATCAGAGGACTGGAAGACTGCATGGGAGAACTGATTAAAGGATGAGGAATCTTTCATTCTAGGGATGCAAATCCATTAATCTTTGGCAATAGGGTTACTTTTTTCCCCAGTAGTTAAGAGTTCAGAGCATTAGAGTTCTTTATTTTTTTACAGCAAAAAGAAAACTTGACAGTATTTTAATACTGTAAATATTATTTTTATTTGGTTTTAAATTTTTAGCATCGATCTAAAGATAATCCAGGAAATGCACAATTACAGGTAAAGATCATATTGTGAATGTTATAAATTTTGACCATGAAAAATAAGAATAAAACCTTTTTTTAAAATCAGGTGACTGAAAGCATTGTGGTTAAGGTACCATATGAACTAAGTTCCTCATCTTTCATAGTTAGAATTAAATGGTGCCATCCAAATTGTGAGTTATGAGTTACAAATCATAAACATTTTACTTAAATTATAAAGGAAAGTGTCCGAAGATATAAAACTAAAACAGAAGTACAAGAACTCTCTTTGAGAAATGGAATTAGAGAATTGGGGTAGGGAAAGCTGACATTTTATATATTTTTTCCTTGTGGTTTGAAAAATTTTACTATGCTGCTATGGTCTGGATGTTTGCATCCCCTCCAAATTCATTTGTTGAAATCCTATCCCCTAAAGGTGATTTTATTAGGAGGTTGGGTCTTTGGGCAGTGAGTGGGTCCTGAGGGGGGGAGCCCTCGGGAATGGGATTAGCACTGTTATTCAGAGGCCCCAAGAGCTCCCTCACCCCTTCCACCACGGAGGGCTCAGTGAGAAGTCTGCAGCCTGGAGAGGGCCCTCGCTGGACCATGCCGGCACCCTGATCTTGGAATTCCAGAGCTGTGAGAAATAAACTTTTGTTGTTTATAAATTAACCGGCTGGTGGTATTTTGTAGCAGCCTGAATGGACTAAGACATATACCTTGACAAAACCTTACTTTTTACAAAAGACCAGCATAAAATGAGAAAATAAAATGAAAGTGGGCCCTCCCCAACAGAGAACTGGTACATCCTCCAGTAGACGGTAATGTGTTCATGCAGTGAATCCTGGAGATGCAGGAAAGACAGACGGAGAGCTCCAGGGCCCCGTGGAGTGACATCCACAATGTGATATTAGTGAAAAGGTTTTTCATTCACTTATTCAATCAATATTGATCAAGGGACTATTATACACCTAGAGCTATGTGTTAAGTACTGGGTGTATATTGGAGAATAACTGTTCTTGTGGAGCTTACAGTCTGATAGAGCAGATAATAAATGATAAACACAGAAATAAATGTACTTGTGAACACAGACTGAGTCCTAGGAAAAGGCCTCTTGGTTGCAGAAAACAAATATATAATATGCCCAGTTTTGTTAAAATATTATATAAATATAAAGTATGCATTATGGATGTAGGTTTACACATATATAAGAAGACTAGAGAGATATACACCAAAAAGTCAAAATTAAGAGAAGTGAAGGAAGCAAAGAGCTTCATTTTTACTTTCTATATTTATTTCAGCCATTAATTTTTGTAATTTTTATTATCTAAAAATTTTAAAGTAACACAAATTTATAGTAAAACTTCTGAAAGAAAAAAATTAAACCATTTCCCCTTGGATAAAGACTTAATATTATGGAGAATTGTTAGCATTATATGCCTATAAAAAGGAAGAATGCTATTATTTATTATACTTATTTAACAGTATTTATTGTTAATAAGTATATTAGCAAGCACTTAGCCAAAGGGACTTCCTACATTGCTGATTTACAGTACTTTAAAAATATTAAATTACCCAGGTATTAATTCTTATTTCTGTATCATAGGCCTTTTGTATTTTAATTTTTATGGGACAACTCAGTATTTGTTGTCAACAACTGCTCTTACGTGGGTTACTACTGCTAGAGACCAAACATATCCAGGACCTCAGTGTTTGTACCTTACTCAAAGTATTGCTTATCAGTTTTTATGCTTCGACGTCTGTCTTCCCCTCTCAGAATGTGAGTTCTGTGAGGGCAGGTTACCTGTCTTGTTTTTTTAATTTCCCCCAGACAGTGCAAAATTTTTAATGAGTAAGTGTTTAATACATTTTAAAAAGAAGATGACTTGCGGACAGTCTACCGTACAGTGTGATATGAAATGTGCCTCATTTCCATACACATTCACCCCCATTTCCCAAACGTACTGATTCTCTGACTCAGTATTTGGAGAGCACTGAATCCAGCCCCAACAACTGCAGCAACATGCACTTACTCCTTTTGATGTTCCAGACCATGTGCTCAGTGTGTGTGTGTGTATTAATCACACGTTGTGTTACTTTATCTTCACAAAATGCATCAGTCAGTTACCATTTTATCACCACTGCACACCTGAAGAATCAAGGCCTACCAGTAATGTGTCCCATGTGAAGACACCACTAATAAAAGGTAGACATGGGATTTGAACCCACACCCTTCCATCCTTAGAGCCTAAGTGTTTAACCACTGCATTATACTGAAGGTGGTGTCCCTGGGACCATGAGACAAATTAGAAAAAAACATATTAATCTCGTGAAATGGTAGAGACAGACAGGGCAGTTTAGAAAGGTGTGGCTATGACTGGAATGCTACTATTTGGGTGAGGCAGAAGTTAATTCCTGTAACATGGAATTCCTTTGCTTTAATAAGAATAATGTGCTTGAAAAGTCATTCCATTGTATTTTTTAGGCAGCATTAGTCACTTATTATTTATTTACATCATGGAAATAATTACAACCCATTTTGTAATTTGTACAAATACTCATAATGAACTATTTACAATATTTAGACCTATGATTATGGTATGTAATTAATTACAGAGTAATTTTTTACAACGATTGATAAAATTGATCTTTATTTGGATTTTTCAAAACATCTTTCAAAAAAATCCCAGTGCCTAATTAATTATTGTGATTATCTTTTATTTCTATCTACCATTTTTAGTAAACTGCCTTCCCCTTCACATGGAAGCATTTTTAAACTATTGGCATTGGAAAAGCCGGGTTTATCTCCTGGCTTTGCCACTGTCTGGTTATATGACATTAGACATGTTACTTAACCTCTCTAACTTCAGGTATCCACATGTAGAGCAGGAAAAAGGAGCCCAGCTTGGCAAGTCCTTGCAGAAGAAGAGAGAAAGTACGTGAAGCCCCCACACAGGGCCTGGAACCTACCGATGATGATGACGATGATGACACCCACTTCTGCTGCGTGCTTACTATTTGCCAGGCATTATCCTGGGTACTTTCAATAGAATAAACTCATTCACTCCATAAAAAAGGAGGAAGCAGTAGTCACTACGATAGCAGAGCCCGGTTTAAGGTGCTGTCTTGCCAGTGGGTTTCAGCCCTGGGCAAGTTCACTACGGATTCAATGTGACCAAAGAAATGACAGTAGAATGTTCTTGGGGTGAAAGGGTTTATTACCCAACTTTATTCCCACGGTGGCAGGTCAATCACTAGAATCCCATCCACTCAGAGCGAGTCTGCGTGCAGCAAGCCGGTCTCTGCCTCCGGGCCTCTCTGTCCCCGCAACCGTCTCAGTCTCTGTCCTTGGCGCTGCCACCACTCCAGGCTCTCCTGCAGCTGTGCCACCATGTCAGGCAGAGCGCTGAGCGGAGCTCTTTATATATAGAGTCAATAACGACATATTGCCCACACATGCGTAGTGAGCTAGCCGACCAGGGTCAGGTGAGAGTCCTGGCCACAGGGACTTTCATTGTATCCTCAGGTGCCCACGCCACCATTTCCCTATCAAAATCACAGTGTTGGAAGGTTTTAAAACTCAATGTAGCTCCTCAGTATATACCCAAATGATTTGAAAACAGGTTGACATAAAAACCTGCCCATGAATGTTTAAAGCAGCTTTGTTCATAATGGCCAGACCTGGAAGCAACCAAGAAGTTCTTCAGTAAGTGCGTGGATAAGCAAACCGTGCGGCATCCAAAAATGAATAGTTTTCAACAATAAAAAAAAAATGAACTGTCAAACCACAAAAAGGCATGGAGGAACCAGAAATGCATATCGCTAAGTGAAAGGAGCCAACCTGAAAAAGCTACATACCGTATGTGGATAAAGTGAAGGTGCCTGTGGCCAGGATCCTCACCTGGCCCTGGTCGGCTGGCTCACTACACACGTGTGGGCAATACCTTGTTATTGACTCTGTATGAAGAGCTCCGCCCAGTGCTCTGTGCGACATGGTAGCCTGGCCGCACAGCTGCAGGAGAGCAGAGGCTGGAGTGGTGGCAGCGCCGAGGACAGAGACTGAGACGGTTGCGGGGACAGAGAGGCCCGGAGGCAGAGACCGGCTTGCTGCACGCAGACTCGCTCTGAGTGGATGGGATTCTAGTGATTGACGTGCCACCAGGGGAATAAAGTTGGGTATAAACCCTTTCACCCCAAGAACGTTCTACTGTCATTTCTTTGGTCACATTGAATCCGTAGTGAACTTGCCCAGGGCTGAAACCCACTGGCAAGACACTGTATAATCTCAACCATGTGACATTCTGGAAAAGGCAAAACTATTGAAACAGTGAAAAAGATCAGTGGTTGCCAAAGGGAGGCAGGGAAAAAGGCATGAACAGGCGGAGCACAAGGGAAGGTCAGGGCAGTGAGACTCTTCTGTACTGTACTGCACTGTCGGACGCACGTCATTATGTGTTTGTCAAAGCCCATGGGATGTACAAAGAGTAACCCCTACTGTAAACTTATGGACATTATTGATAATTATCAATGTTAATATTAAATAACCGACTCTAACAAATGCACCACATTAATGCAAGATGTTAATAGGGAAAACTGTTTTGGGGGGTGGGGCGAGTAGTCTATGGGGACTCTGTGCTCTCCACTCAGTTTTTCTTGAAACCTAAAACTGCTCGAAAAAATTAAGTCTGTTAATTTTTAAAAACATATCAGACTGTACACTTTAAAAATATATCAAGTTCTTTCATAGAGCTAATTAATAAACAACTTTTTCCCTGAAAAAAAAGTTGCAAAAATCTAAAAGTTGGGAATTGTCTTATATAAAATTAGATGTAACTGCATTCATTACTACGTTATTACTGTTATTACGCACACACATATACAAAAGAAAAGAAAAGAAAGGTATTCAGAGACTAAGTGAAGTGCCCACCTTCTGCGTGCCTGAACAACCTGGGGCACCAGGTCAGTGGCTCCTGACGTATAGCCCACACAGCTTCACTGAGGCCTGGGAAATGCAAATTCCCAGCTTTGCCCAACCCTGCTTGAGTCAGGGCGCAGGACCCAGCAATCCTTTTAGCCAGCCCTCTCAGTGAGTCATGCTTGCTGCACTTCCATAGTTACTGCTGTAAATCAATGGATCTCTATGTTTTAAAAGACACATAAATTGAGGACTTCCGGGAATATGGCGTCTTGAACGGACTAGCAGAAAAATTCCTCCCAACATTATATTTATTCACGAAAATACAGCAACTACAACTATCCCTAAAAGAGAGACCAGAATACACAGGAAAGTGCACAGTGTACAGCTACACCTGTGAGAACTTGGCAGCCGGTGAGGCGGACGGGCGGCGATCCGGTGGGACCGAGCGCTCCCCCCCACCAGAGCTCCGGCGGCCAGACACGCCGGACAGAGGACTCGGCACCCGGCGAGGCGGGACGGAAACACGATCCAGCGAGACGAGAGCGCCCCTGCACCCCAGCACTCCGGCGGGAGGAGAGGATTCAGAGCCGGGAGTGGAAGTCTGTGCCCGGAGCGCCCCTCCACCCCAGCACTCCGGCGGGAGTTCCGGCAAGGCGGGTAAGTCATGAGAAGACAGAAGAATATGATACAGACAAAGCTTCAGACAAACACCACCCCAGAGAAAGAATCTGGAGAAATGGACATTCACAGTCTTCCAGAAAAAGAATTCAGAATAAAAGTCATAGCCATGCTGACGGATCTACAGAAAAATGTGTAAGAGCTGAGGGAGGAAGTGAGAGAAGTGAGGAAAGACAATGCAGAAATGAAACAAGCCATCGAAGGGCTCAACAGCAGATTGAATCAGGTTCAAGACACGATCAAGGAATTACAAGACAGTGACCAGGAATACAAAGAAGCTGAGGCAGAGAGAGATGAAAGGATCTCTAAGAATGAAAGAATATTAAGAGAACTCTGTGACCAATCGAAGCGTAGCAATATTCGCATTATAGGAGTACCAGAGGAAGAAGAGAGAGAAAAAGGGATAGAAAGTGTCTTTGAAGAAATAATTGCCGAAAACTTCCCCACGCTGGGGAAGGAAATAGTCTCACAGTCCACGGAAGCCCACAGATCTCCCAACACAAGGGACCCAAAGAAGACAACACCAAGACACATAATAATCAAGATGGCAAAGATCAAAGACAAGGACAGAGTATTAAAGGCAGCTAGAGAGAGGAAAAAGATCACCTACAAAGGAAAACCTATCAGACTGTCATCAGACTTCTCAACAGAAACCTTACAGGCCAGAAGAGAATGGCATGATATATTTAACATAATGAAACAGAAGGGCCTCGAACCAAGAATATTGTATCCAGCACGATTATCATTTAAATATGACGGAGGGATTAAACAATTTCAAGACAAAAGAAAGTTGAGAGAGTTTGCCACCCATAAACCACCACTACAGGATATCTTAAACGGACTGATCTAGAGGGGAACACCCCTAAGACTAAAAAGATGTCACCAGAGAAAATAAAAGCATAGCAAAGAAAGCAGACCACCCAAATACTAACTAAAGGCAAAGAATAAAACACCTAATATATAAAGAAAGGAGGAGGAAGAATAGGAAGGGAGAGATAAAGAAACATCAGACGGCGCACACAATAACTTAACAAGAAAGTTAAGTTAGATTCTTAGATAGTAAAGAAGCAACCCTTGAACCTTTGGTAACCACGAATCTAAAGCCTGCAATGGCAATAAGTACATATCTATCAATAATCACCCTAAATGTAAATGGACTGAATGCACCAATCAAAAGACACAGAGTAACAGAGTGGATAAAAAAGCAAGACCCATCTATATGCTGCTTACAAGAGACTCACCTTAAACCCAAAGATATACAC